>JALIZH010021601.1:0-38264 GCA_030522465.1 Rhipicephalus appendiculatus
AAACGGACGGTCAGGGCAAGGTAACGGTTGTAGACCGGCTGGGGACATGTGTGTTGACGGTTTGCGGCGTTGGCAATCGAGGCAGGAGCGAACGAACTTCTGCACGTAGTGGTACATCCCTCGCCAGAAGTAGCGTTATCGAATGAGGTGGTAAGTTTTGGACACCCCAGAGTGCGCGCATTGCGGATCAGAGTGGAATGACTCACATATTTCCGACCGCAGACTGCGGGGTATCACGAGTAGCCACTGCCGGTCGTCGGCGTTGTAATTGCGTCGATGCAGCAGGCCGTCACGTATGGCGAAATGGTGAGCCTGACGACGCAAGGCGCGAGTGGATGTTGTTGCGGACGGATCGGAGAGCAAGTCGATCAGCGGGGCGATCCAATTATCCTTGGGCTGTTCGGTAGCGATGATGTGAACATCGATGACAGAAACAGCAATGGAAGATACTGAGCAGGGGGCTTTGTCGTCAGGCAGAGGGGAGCGCGAGAGGGCGTCGGCGTCAGCATGCTTGCGTCCGTTGCGGTACAGCACGCGGATGTCGTAGTCTTGCAGGCGAAGAGCCCAGCGGGACGAGACGGCCTGAGGGATCCTTCAATGACGACAGCCAGCATAGTGCGTGATGGTCGGTGACGACATCAAATGGGCGACCATACAAATAAAGGGTCGAAACTTTGTAAGGGCCCAGACGATCGCCAGGCACTCTTTTTCCGTGACGGTGTAATTTGTCTCGGCTCTCGTGAGCGTACGGCTTGCGTATGCCACGACATATTCGGGGAATCCGGGTTTGCGCTGCGCCAGGACAGCGCCGAGGCCTACACCGCTGGCGTCTGTGTGCACCTCCGTTGGGGCCGTAGGGTCGTAGTGGCGTAGTATGGGAGGAGCCGTCAACAAATGGCGGAGCTTGGCGAACGCGTTGTCGCACTCGGATGACCACGAATTAAGGGGCCCGTTACTTCCAAGGAGCTTCGTCAGTGGTGACATGATCGTCGCAAAGTTTCGTATGAATCGTCGAAAGTATGAGCACAGGCCTACGAAACTGCGGAGTTCTTTGACGGTGGAGAGTGCTGTGCTCCCATTCGATGCCTGTGGAGCTTCGGTCTCGTACCCCGCACCTCCACCAATTTGTTAAGGCGTTTATTTGCCGGTACTCAGAGATACTGCGTAATGGCGGCAGTCACGGCCAGGCACGAACTCTCAGCGCGAGCGGCGTCCTTTTTGCAGATGACCCACTAGAAGGCTCTCAAGAGTGCAACCCATTTCTAGGTTCCAATGCATCGCTACAAAAATAACAACCAGGCGTCACAGAATGCGAATTGTGTAACCAGGCGTCACACAACATGAATTGCATTACGAGTGGGTCGTTGAATGCTTCCAACCCATTACAAATGGCTCAGCCATAATTCTTCATCGTCATCAGCCACTGAATCAATTAATGGAGTAGTGGGTGCCTTGCAAGCGTACTTGTATTAGTAGCCCCAAGAGAGTTTGCAAGGGGTTGTAGAAATGGCGCTTTTTCAGCTTTCGCTGTGACTGTGCTGCGCTTTCCGCGCAGGCCTGGCATTTTTTTCTTCTTTCGCGCGGTCGCGGTTACGGAACACCGGCGGACGGTGGTGGACAACTACGGCGCCAAAATCGGCTGTTGTTGTGACCTCATAACATCATTCGCTGTAAAACGACTTTCATGCTGGGCTGAAATTATGTGCAGTTGTAATCTCAATGGGGATCATGTTCCACATTTTAGTTCCATTAAATTCTGTCACCCTTTCGCCGTAAACGTTACAGAATTTAGGCAGATTGAAGTTCGCGCTTGAAGCATCTCGCGTATAGTAATGGAAAAAAATGTCAACAGGCAGAGGCGAGTTTCTATTAGTTATCTTATTCGTTAAACATTAAATGAATGTTGAGGACCAGTCCTTGCTTTCCGAATTAAGAAACTCGAGGCCATTCCACGCTGTGAAGGTTTGCGAACAGTGGAGCTGACGGAAGCACTCCCGTCTCTGCTCTCGTCGCCATTCCGACTCTACTCCAATGTTCCTCCCCCCTCCTCCACTGACGCTTTCTGCACCTTCCGTGGAGTTGCACAGCCTCTGGGATCGGCCCACCTTTGACCGTTAAGGCCTGACCACACGTACGCGTTGCAGCGCGTCAGCGCGTGGTGTGTAGACTCGACGCCGCGCCCTCTCCCTATGAAGGGAACGCTACACGAAGCTGCGCGCCCTTTCTCTTCATTGGGAGAGGGTGTGGCGCCGAGTTTACAAGCCACGCGCTGACGCGCTGCAACGCGTACGTGTGGTCAGGCCTTTAAACGGTGCCACATGATAGCACCATCATGTGGCACCGTTTAAAGGCCTGACCACACGTACGCGTTGCAGTGCGTCAGCGCGTGGCTTGTAGATACGGCGCCGCGACCTCTCCCTATGAAGGGAGGGCTACACGAAGCTGCGCGCCCTCTCTCTCCGTAGGGAGAGGGTGCGGCAAGCCACGCGCTGACGCGCTGCAACGCGTACGTGTGGTCAGGCCTTTAAACGGTGCCACATGATGGTGCTATCATGTGACGTTGCAAATTTCGTTATTTTGCGTCGTCATGATGAAGTCACACGATAACGAGGATATGTTAACGGAGGTATGTGTTAAGAGATGCACGACCGATGGTCGGCTGACTCAGTATTAAACACTGTTCGATGCAGTGAAGTGATGCTTCTTCTCTTCGCTTTTATAACGCACAAGAATCGCGGCACCGCTAGGTCAATGCAAAGTTACGAGTCACAACTGCAGCTTCGCCTTGCTTCAGGAAAAAAAAGAAAATCTCTGAACTTATCGTAGTCTAAGCCGATTTAAGCTCCTTAATTATTTCTTTGATTTTTTAAGCATAATTGCACATATTGTCAGTGACTGTGGAACTATTTCTTCATCACTATTTATCATTATACTTCATACGAATATTCACGTAATTGACCGTCACCTGTACAAGTTATTCAGCTTCTTATAATAAGACTATTTCGACGTATATTACAGATTCTGCTCGACAGTCATTATAGACAGCTTATCATAAATATTGCGACGGCATTCATTTTTTTTTCTTCTTTATGGAGAGGACAGCTGTTTCTAAGCTAAACGCTGAATAAGATATTCCAATGTCTTTTCGTTAGTTCTCATCATCCTGACTAAACTGCGATTACCGTAATTAGAAACTGCAGTCCACCTTCCTTTTATTTTTTTTATTTTTATTTTCTTTTTACCCGGGTAAGCCATCTGTGACGTTTCGCGTCGTTCCAGTAGTGATGATGACAATAAAATTCACGGAACACCGTTCTTGTGCGTCGTTCCAGATCCACTTCGAAGGGGAGGCCACGGACGGAGGCTTTGCGCTGGACGACATCACCATGTACGAAGGGAACTGCGAAAGTACGTCCTGCATTATGCAGTGAACTGAACCGATTTCTTTGTTCTAAACTTCTGACGATATTCCCTGTACAGACGCTCCACGGAGCCCACGGACGGCACACATTTCGTGAACACATTACAAGCCGGCGCAATGAAGCTAGAGAATAGAGAACACACCGGGTATAGACTACAGGATGGTATGCAAGCTCCATATTCATGACCATAGGTCGGCAAACTCACTCATGAGTCGACTCACCAGACTCACTGAAACTCAGATCGAACCGTGAGTCTGAGTCTGAGTGAGTCCTAGTGGGTTATATTTTGGTGATTTTGAGTCCGAGTGAGTCCGGCTGAGAAAATTTTGAGGGAGTCTGAGTCCGGGTGAGTCTGGTCGAGGAAAACTTGGGTGAGTCTGAGTCCGAGTGAGTCCCAAGGGCAAAACACATTTCTTGAGTGAGTCTGAGTGAGCTCCACTTTTTTTTTTTTGTCGACCTATGGTACTAATTACACAACGTCAGCATGACTATCAGCCCGGTGTCGGTTCACGTTTATACTCCGGCCTAGTCGCACATAATTCAAGGCACTACCATTCATACGCCAGCTACATCTGGGGCTTGAGTTACGGAGCGTGGGGGGGGAGGGGGGGCGGGCAAAGTGCCATGACCTCCCGCCCGCAAACATTTTCCCGGGAAGTGCTTGATAAAAATATCACGTGTGAGTCATCTCTTTCAATCAAAATAAACCATGCTGGATTGAAGCCAATGATATATCATATTTGAAGGTACGAGATCAAATGGCGCCAAACAGAGCACCGATTGCTCGAGGTACTGGTGTTAAAGAGCATTGGCACCGTCGTTGAAAAAGCCAATTATACGCGAACGAACTCATTAGTCAACTCACTCAGACTCAGATCGAGCCGTGAGTCTGAGTCTGAGTGAGTCCGAGTGGGTGATATTTTGGGGAGTTTGAGTCCGAGTGAGTCCGGCTGAGAAAAATTTTAGTCAGTCTGAGTCCGAGTGAGTCCGGTTGAGCAAAATTTTGGTGAGTCTGAGTCCGAGTGAGTTCCAAGTACAAAATGCGGGAGTCTGAGTGAGCTTCACATTGCCACGCGCGTTTCTTTCAATCTTGCCGCATTCGGTTTACGCCCACAAAGACTGTGAGCAAAGCTCGCCGCAGACTGCGCCTCGGTGTTCTAGAAGCTTCACGATTTAAGTAGATCGTTTTGTTAAGATTGCACGCAAGACGCGAAGAGTCAAGCTTATTCCAGAGCTTGCGCGACCACCAGTGATAAGACTAGAAAGTTCCATGCGTGATGTATAAAACACGGCGCATCCCAACGATGATCAGTTTATCGACGGCCGACACTCTGCTCGCCGCTATCAGTGCCAGTGTCTATTGCTGTACTCTGTCTTTCAGTTTACCGGCCACAAGTTCGGCCAAATAAAGAGTTTCTTCTTTGAGACACCGACTGTTGCCTTCGTCAACGTCACGACCACATGACAATATTTCTGCCGGCCTATTGCCTGTCAGTCATGGATTGAGAGTGAACTCGAGCTCTGGAGGAAGGAGTTGTTCGTGTTATTTGGTGTAGGCTAACCATATCACCTATACTTTACTGGAGAACATGTGAACAGGGTTAAAGGGGCACTAAAGAGACAAACGATTTTTTTTTCTAATATCAGCAAATTACGCTTTCACGATTCCAAGGTTTAGCAATTCCAAAAAGCCGCGGGGAGGGATGCCTAGAGGAGAGAGAGGGGCGAGCGTAGGAGAGGAGGTGTGCGGAGAGGGTTTGCGCATGCGCAGTAAGAGTGGTCAGGACGCACACCACCACCGGATTGAACTCCGCCATAAGCTGCTTCGCATCTAAATACTGATATTGACGTGAAGTCATAGCAGGTTAAAGTGAGAAAGACAAATATGACAATGATGACGATGTCCCTTTTGATATGTATGGCACCTACACTGGAAGACTGGCCTATAGAATCGCACATAGTCGCCCATCGCTGTAGAGGTAATCGCATCAACTTCTTTCGCTATGCAGTGATCATTCCGCTCGAAGTGGCGACCGCTACTGTGAGCCCTTCGATCAAATGACCTTCCTTAACGCTCTCTCGCTCACGTATAAGACTCAACTGCGTCGCGCGACACTGTGTGGTGTGTACTTATCGCACGGTAGCATGACGTAAAAAAAACGACGGTGATTTCCTGTAAACTTACACTCGCAATAATAATTTCCTCCACCTTTTTCTTTTCCACTTTGCAGCGCGGCCGCCATCTGCTATCATTCCTGCTGCATCCACGGATGTCTGAGCGCCGACAGTCTGCCCCACCTATGGGTATCATCAGAGCCAGCGTACAGCAAACGTTTCACAGTCTTCCAACAACAAAAAAAAATTTTTTTTATTTGTACTCTCTGTCTCATTACTCTACGTTTAGGCCTACAAAAGAAAAAGAAAAAAGACATGGACTGATCCCTCTGTCATAGGAATCGGTATAACACGAAAGTGAAACGTGCCTTCAAATTAGAATAACAGGGGAAGCGGAGCGCTGAGCTAGTTGGTATACGTATTCATTCTAAAAGAAACTGCTTGCAAACACAGACACGAGAAGGAAGTCGGAAAACAGCGCGCCTAGACGGGACAGAAAGATACACGAGGCACACAGACACAGCGCTGTGTCTGTGTGCTTCGTGTATATTTTTTGTCCCGTCTAGGCGCGCTGTTTCTCGCTCATTATGTACTAACAACTGGCCCGCCAACAATCTGAGAAGGAAGTCATTTGTGGTGTCCTGATTTCCTTCTCGTGTCCGTGTTCGCACGCCCTCTTTCTTTTAGAGCACCTTCACAGAAGTGGCTGAGCGTTTATTGGGCATTGTTTCGCCACAAGGGCGAAGTCGCGAATGCTGTACACCAGAACACAGCGAGTTCAGTGTGTGCCGCCATATTTAGGCAGCATGCCGCGCCATCTGTTGCAAGCGCGACGAAGCAACGCCCTGAACTGCCATGCGTATAGACCTTTTCACATGACAGAAAAAACGCCGCCATGATGAGCTGCGCAGGGCAGTAAAAGGCTGACGTCACAGCCTCGGCAGTGCATTTTTGGGGGGGTCACGCCAATTTGCGCAGCCCAGAAAGGACGATGGCGGCGCCCAGGGAGCCGTTTGTAAAAAGGTCTATAGGTGTTCTATGGCTATTCTAGCAGACGCTACGCAATTCAAACGCGAAACTTCCCAACCCGAATCTGGCTGTAAGCATGTTTCGCGCTTTTCCTCCCCTGGAAATGTGTGCTGTTTTCTTGTGAAACGTCGAGAAGACCTTCCTCGACTGTCCGGAATGTCTACAGCACGTGCATTGCAGACTGCAGAAGCAACTTGATCAGGTACGTGCTATCGCGATCGAAAGAAACGCGAACAGCGGAACAGCGGATTAGTTGGAATACCATATTGCTGCGATTGCGTCCTCATTTTTCTTTTTTTTTTCTTCGTCGATAGGACGCATTCATATGGTTCAGATGCATACAAGCTACAGAAGCGTTGGCGCTTAGCTCAACGCATGCCGGAAGCGCTGCGGTGGGAAAGTGTGTCCATGTCTGGCAATAAAGAAGAAAAAAAAGTTGGTGCTTAGCTCAATGGCTTAGGCGGTCGCCTTCGTAGCGTGAGGGACAAGGTTCGAATCCCATTGCTGTGATTGCGTACTAGGAAGCATTCATATGGTTCAATTGCATTCAAGACAAAGGAACGTTGGTGCTAGCTCAATGGTTTAGGCGTTTGCCTTCGAAGCACGAAGTACTAGGTTCGAATCCCATTGCTACGACTGCGTCCTCCTCTCTTTTTTTTTTTTCTTCGTCGATAGGACGCATTCATATCGTTCAGATGTATTCAAGCTACGGAAGCGTTGGTGCTTAGCTCAATGGTTTAGGCGTTCGCCTTCGGAGCATGAGGGACTAGGTTCGTATCCCATTGCTGGGATTGCGTCCTCAATTTTTTTCTTCGTCGATAGGACGCCTTCATATGGTTCAGATGCATTCAAGCTAAGGAAGCATTGGTGCTTAGCTCAAGGGTTCAGGGTCAGAACACCCCCCCATGTCCCCCTAGTTACGGCCTTATAAGGGCCGGCCTCAACTTTTTCGATTGTTTTGGGTATATATTGCGATGTAGCCAATGCTTCAGGGCAAGCTCTAGCTCGGAAAGAACGCATAGCAGGCCCATCGCTGCTAGATGTGACGTCAGAAAAAAGTTGAGCCTTATCGGGGGTGATAAGAGACTCAACTTTTTCGACTGCTTTTGGCACTATTGCGCGGAAGCCACCGCATCAGGGGAACTTTTAGCTCGGAAATAACGCGTAGCAGGCCCATCGCTGCAAGGTGTGTCGTCAGGAAAAAGTTGGGCCTTATCGGGGGGTGAAACGGCCGTAGCTCTTCCGACTGCTTTTGGGCATCTGCTCCGGAGCACCCAACGCATCAGGGATGTAATTTGGTACTCCGCATCATGCTATTACGGAGTATAACGTTAGAGAGGAACGTCCGTCCCTCCGTAACGTAAGACGAAACACACACACGAAAAAAAGAATGTGTAAAACAAAAATTCATCGTGGTGCTGCGGTTTTCGAACCTACGCCCTTACGCTCTGAAGCAGGAGACTTCCGGTTCCGGTGTTGCGGCATCGGATTGAAATAACATCGGCTCCGGTGAAAACCCGAATTACCTGTGGGAAATGAGCCCGTGGACCAACTTGGACTATTGCATCGCGTGCGTAAGATCACCAGGATCAAAAGTGCACCAAGTTTGAAGCTGCAAGCCCGGTATTTAATTTTTTACGACCGCTTTAAACTTTGAGGCAGCGAAAGGCCGATAAGCCTACGACAAACATCGGCGGCAGCCGCCGCCCCGATGGCTGCCTCGCATCAGGATACGCCCCCCCGCCATAGGCGTGCGCACGAGGGGGGGCAGAGGGGGGCGGCCGCCCCCCCCTAGTCACCTAAGAGAGGGGGGGCGCAAAGTCTGTCCCATACATTGACTTCATAGGGAGGGGGGGGGGGGCGCTGCGATGAACCTTCGCCCCCCCCTGCCCCCCCCCTGAAGGGGAACCCTGCGCACGCCTATGCCCCCCCGCGGACGCCGACCAGCTGTCCTTCGGCAGCTCCGAGGAGGACACAGTGCATTCGTGCGACGTGCAGCACGCCACTATTCCCGAAGTGGACGACGACAGCGAAATTATGACACAAATATTAAACTTATAGCATTTGGAAATTGCATATTTTCGACTTGTGATTGTTTCTTTGTATTTCCATAAATCTTCAAAAAAGCTTAGAACATGCGAATGCTATAAGCAGTACTTCGGTAAAGCATACTCAAAATACAAGT
Organism: Rhipicephalus appendiculatus; assembly: GCA_030522465.1. Classification (NCBI taxonomy): domain Eukaryota; kingdom Metazoa; phylum Arthropoda; class Arachnida; order Ixodida; family Ixodidae; genus Rhipicephalus; species Rhipicephalus appendiculatus. The sequence goes on from JALIZH010021601.1 coordinate 8,752, forward strand.
GCATGACGTCATAGCAGCAGCCGTGGCGAAATGGTTGAGCATCAGCTTCATGTGCAGAAGGCACCGGGTTCGAATCGCGGCGCATTTGGGGATCTGGCACTTGATTTTTTTTTTTTTCCCCGTTGCATTCAGATGGAAGCGATATGTTGAGAAATTCCGATCAAGGCGTTCACCGCAGTGGTGGCTTAATGGTTGAGCGTCCGCTTCCCAATGCGGGAGGTCCCGGGTTCGATTCCCAGGGGCCGGCCGGCAACCCTCCGGTGAATGTTGATGGGTAGAGGAGTACCCCTACCTGGCGCTCGGTGATTCGGGTGTACTCTCTCGATACGCACGGCCCGATGAGGTTGTCGGAAGTCCTCGGGCCTTTACCGCCACAGGCACGGCACACAAGCTGAGCATCCGCCGTTGTCAGTGGTAGGCAGAAACTGACTATTGTCTCAAAATCTGCCGGCGGGTACCTACCGCATTATAGGGACAAGCGCGCTTCTAGCCTGGTGCTCGGCGGTGTTGGAAGTTTTAAGGCGCTTGGGGGGGAGGAACTAATGGTGTGGCACGGAGACCCTGGCCCTTGTGGCCCTGGCCCTTGTGGCCCTTATCCCGTGCCACCGACTCCCCTGTTTTGTTTTTCCGACAAAAAAAAAATTCTATTTTTTTTGGCGTGTTCCCGTGGTTTGTGTTTAAATATCGTTTGTATGGGGGTACAAACACGAGATGAGGCGAGACGCACGTTACTCAAACGCCATGTTTATTGACTGCCTACAAACGTTGCGGTGATGATGATAGCTGCGTAGTGATGCCACTGCGATGCGGCTGTTGAGGATGATCTCACTCTTGTAACATCCTCCCCGTTTTGGCCGCAGAGTTTAATACAGAATGCAGTCTTTGAAGTGGCTAGGCATGTGTATGTTTCGGCTCGGCCTTCCGCTTGTGGTGACTGGCTCTCCGTCCATTAGCTCAGAGGGAGTCTTGTTTTCATCATGCTGTATGGTTGTGTCCTTCGCCAAAGGGTTCAGAGCTCCCATATTGCATTCGGATCCACAGTGCGTTTGCTGTGATGTTTCGCCAACGCTGGAGTTCGGGACATGTCTAAGGTGCAGTCTGTTCCGCCTTAGCTGATTTCCCTCGACTTCCACTTCATATGATCTCGCGTCCAGCCGTTTTGTCACTGTGCCCCTGCACCACTTGCCTTTTTCTTTGAAAGGTTGTACAGACACTGTGTCTCCTCTCTGTAGTGGGGGTAGGTCCTTGGCGTGTTTGTTGTAGTACCGCTTGGTGCGTGTGACCTTTACTGCTCTCTGTTGTTCACAGTCAACAACCTTCGGCTTGAGTAGAGCTTTAGTTGTTGGGAGAGTGGTTTTTGTTCTTCTAGCCATGAGCAACTGAGCTGGGCTGGCTCCCATCTGTTGCCGTGGTGTATTGCGGTGGTCAAGGATGGCTAAATATGGATCACCATTGCTCTCTAGTGCTTTCTTCCAAGAGCCACTTGGCAGTCTTTACTGCTGACTCCGCCATTCTGTTTGCCTGGGGATGTCCTGGGCTCGAGGTGCAGTGCTGGAATTGCCATTCTGCTGCAAAGTCCACGCACGCAAATTGTGGCCCATTGTCACTGATGACAACATTCAGTATCCGATACCTAGCAAAGTGAGCTTTCAGCTTTCTGATGACAGCAGTAGCTGTTGTAGACTGCAGTTGATCAATTTCCCAAAAGCCACTGAAGTAGCCAACTACTATGAGGAAATGTTTCCCTTGCAGCTCCATTAGGTCAATCACAACTCTTTCCCATGGTCGATCAGGTGTTGGGTGAGGCATCAGGGTCTCCTTCTGTTGCCTGTTACCATGTGCCTGGCACGTTTCGCATGTTCCAATGTAGTCCTTGATCTCAGCGTTCATTTGGGGCCAATACACACATTCTCGAGCCCTACGGAGACAACTTTCCATGCCAAGGTGTGAGCAGTGCAGTCTCTTCTTGATGTCGTCTCTCATGCTCATTGGGATGACCACACGTTGACCTTTGTAGACCAGACCATCTTGTGCAGTAAGCTCGTCTCTGTGGGCAAAGTACGGTGTAATTTCAGCTGAGACTTGTTTCTTTTCGTCTGGCCAACCACTGTAAATGACACTCATAAGTTTCTGCATTGTTCTGTCCTGTGCTGTTGCGCTTTTGATTTCATCCAATGTTTCTTTCTTCACACATTGGCGCACAATGACATTTACTTCGTGGTATTCTAGGCTGCTTTCCGTGTCTGGAATGAACGCCCTTGACATAGTGTCTGCAATGACGAGTTCCTTGCCTGGACGATACTCAACTTCAATGTTGTAACGCTGTATTTGTAGCAGCATGCCCTGCAGTCGTCGTGGTACCTTATCCAGAGGTTTCTTGACGATGGACTGCAATGGCTTGTGGTCTGTGATCACTTTTGTGTGTCGGCCTAGTGCATATTGGTGGAACTTCTGTAGAGCGAACACAATTGCCAGCATCTCCTTCTCGATCTGTGCATATCATATTTCAGTTGGCGCAAGCGCTCGGCTAGAGTAGGAGACTGGGGAGTCTTCTTCCAGAAGTATTGCTCCTAGCCCCTTTTCACTAGCATCACATTGGATTGTGAGGGCCTTTCTTTTCATCATAGAAGGCCAATATCAGTGGCGTGGTCACTAGATGCTTTCACTTTTTCAAAGGCCTCTTCCTGTTCTGTTGACCATGTCCACTTGGCATCCTTGGCTGTCAGTCTTCTAATTGGCTCCATTATTGTTGATATGCTGGGTAGAAATCTGGCAATGTAGTTTACCATGCCGCAGAGTCTTACTACTCCACCAACATCAGTGGGTGGGGACATTTCACGGATTGCTTTGACCTTGTCGGGGTCAATGACGAGTCCTTTATCTGTGAGTTTGTGGCCAAGAAAGATCACTTTTTCCTTGTTCAGCTCTAGTTTTGTTTTGTTGATGCGAATCCCTTGCTCTGTGCATCTGTCAAGCAGTCTTGCCAACTTCTGGTCATGGTCAAGTTGTGCCACATCTCTATTTTGGCCCGTGCCATATACAAGTATGTCATCAGCGACACACACTACACCTTGTAGGCCATCCAGAGCAGTTTGTAGGCGTTTTTGAAAGATTTCACTGCTTGCAGCCAAGCCAAATGGTAGGCGTAACCACCTGTATCGTCCAAAGGGTGTTCGAAATGTTGTCAGCATGCTCGACTCGTGATCTAAGACACAATGCCAATATCCATTTTTTAAGTCAAGTTTTGAGAACACTTTGGCTTGTGCAAGTTCCGGCAGTATGTCTTCTAGTATTGGCAATGGGTGCCGTTCTCGCTTGAGAGCTTTGTTTAGCGTCTGTGGGTCGATGCAAATTCGCAGCTCACCAGACTTTTTCTGTGCTACAACCTATGCGGTTTACCCACTGCGTTGGCTCATCAACTCTGGTGACGATCTGTAGCTGTTCAAGCTCTTGCAGTGTTTGCTGTACATGTGGTTTGATGCTCACTGGTACCCGACATGTTGCTGATACTTCAGGTGCTACTGTTTCATCGACGCTCAGATGCACAGTCCCTGGGAAGCTACCTGGTTCATCTCTGAATACTTCAGGGTACTTGTCAGTGATGGCGTCCTTCAGCGTTGTCCGGCCTTGCCCAATTGTGGACACCAGGTCAAAATTTCACTGTTATGAGGCCCATCGTTTCTGACGTGTCTTTTCCTAACAGAGGTTTTAGGTGTTCCTCTACCACGACATACTCGACTTCAATACTTCTTTTGAGTCTTCAGGTTTCTCAGGGGAAGCCGACACTTGCCTTTTGGTGTGATAGTCGTTCCATTGTACATCTTCAACTGTGTAGGGGCTTCCTCTAGATCTCTGCCGTGGACATATCTTTCAGGGATAACATTTACAGAGGCTCCACTGTCGACTTGGAGCCTGATGTGTTCCTTTCTGTCTCTTGTCTCTAGTGTCACAAATTCAATTTTTCTTTTTTTCTTGCACCACCAAGATGTCTTCGGAGCTGGATTCACTTTCATACAGGGCTCGCACACTACCTCTGGTCTTGCATTGCTTTGCGAAGTGGTTTCGCCTGCCACAGTTGGTGCACTCTTTTCCCCATGCCGGACATAAACTTTTCTTGAAAATGTGCACTGTTCCCACAGTACCAGCACGCTTTCGTTGGTGCGATGGGAGTCTTTGTCACACTCTTCTGCTTCGTTGCTTTCACAGCGTGCAGAGGGTCGGCGTCTTGGCTCAGATTGCTTGTTTCTTGTCTGAACGCCTTCAGCTGCTTTGCTGAACTTTCGTGCACAGCGCAAACTTTTGCGACTTTTTCAAGAGTCGAGTCTTCCGAGCTCTAGTAACTTGAACCGCACATCCTCGTTGTGGATGCCGAAGATTACCGTGATCGCGTATCATCTTGTCGCGATTGTCCCTCGAAATTACAGTCCTTTGCCCGCGTTTTTAAGTCCGTGAGAAAGGAGTCGAAGGGCTCATCTTTCTCCTGCTTTCTGCATCGCAACAAGTACCTTGAGTACACTTGATTTCTTCTCGGGGCGAAGTAGTTGTCCAGCTTCTCCAGTACGACACTCAGCACTTGTGAGCGGTCCGCGCCGGGTGCTGCTTCGCCGAAGTCAAGCGTGTTGTAGACATCTATGACCGCGGGTCCCGCAATCATTAGAAGCATTGCGACCTCTTGCTCGTCGGACTTGTTTTTCTTACCTGTCACAGTCAGGTGCACGTCGAAACGCTGCCTGAACGGCTTCCAGTTCGCGCACAGATCTCCCGTGAGGCACATTTTCCCCGGTGGCTCAATTGCTACGTTAGTTGCCATTGTTGCAGTCGGCTGCTTTGTATGCTTTGTAACGGAGGACTCACAGTTGAGGGTCAAGGCGTGGCTCAAGCTTGGTCATCGCTCGCGGTCTTGCTTGCTTCGACGTTTGCCACCGCTTCTGACACCATGTTTAAATATCGTTTGTATGGGGGGTACAAACAGGAGATGAGGCGAGACGCACGTTACTCACACGCCATGTTTATTGGACTGCCTAGAAACGTCGCGGTGATGATGATAGCTGCGTAGTGATGCCATTGCGATGCGGCTGTTGAGGATTTACTCTTGTAACAGTTGGCCCCTAAGTTTTCGCTGGCGGCGATTGTGCGGTGCCTCCCAGAGTAGCGGCCAAATGGCCGCTTCTTTTAAGTGGGCTGTGGTGCCCCGAAGTTCCACCCAAAAACCTCAGAGGGCCGCCATTCGGCGGTGAGAAGCCACACACACCATGTCTTTGTATTCTGCGGCACCTCAGATAAAGCCCGGCGCCCTCAGCACGTGAAGCTGATGCTCAACCGCGACGCCACTGCTGCTTTTAGAGCACACTTTACCGAGATACTATGTCTACAGCTGTTGGGATAACGTCAGGCTCTTCGGTTTTCTTTTTCGTTTTTAACGTTTGCTTGTTTTTTGGTGATGTTGATTTTGATTTCGTTTTAATTAAAGCTAAATTTGCCCCTTATCCGTTTGCTTCACCCCAATACAATTCGAGAAAGCAGTCGAAAGAGTTGAGGCCCTTATCACCCGCGATAAGGCCGCGTTAAGTTGACTTTGGACCCAATTTCTTTATCAGCATAATTGGGATGCCGTCGGGGCCTGTTGATGCACTACTAGGGACTCTCTTCTCTGCCCTTTCCCACTCTCGTTGTTTAAGTGGAGCTACTGCGCCACTTGATCCATCCTTGTCTGATAGGGTGCATGAGACACTCCCTTGTTTTTTAAATTTTTCTGTCATCCTTGTTCTTACATACTCAATAGCCTCGTCCCCTTCTAGCCTAACACCTTGAGCTGTACTTATAAACTTCTGCTCTAGGCTTGTCCTCCCGAAAAGCGTCCCCTAGCGGCGGTAGCGAAAGCACTGGCATGTGAAGCAGACGACGCGGAGAAGGCTCTGCTACTTTCGGCAACGTATAGTAGCGACGGCGTTTCTTTTTGGACAATCGCAAGCTTACGCTGTTTCGTTTGTCGCCCAAGGCAAAGAGAAGCGGCAGCAACAATGTTTCTTGAACAAAGCACGAAGCGTTCGACTGTCGGACATGTGTTCAGATAACGGGGCCCGTCGTCGGGCTTCAGGGAGACTCCAGCGCAGTCGTTTGCGGTCGTGGCAGCGTTCAATGGTCGCCAAGTCATCAAGAAAGGATGACACATGTTCTTTTCATGTCTTCACACCCAGGAGCACCGTCGGAACGTCAATCGACTAGGTTTCCTTTGCGTGGTGCTGTGCTTTTATGCGTTTGCTTTCGTTTGGAGGCAGACCAGAGGCACGATGCCTCCTCCCTTTCAGGGACTGCAAATGAAACCGGCCCGACAGCCGAAAGTGTTGCAAAATAAACATCTTTGTATTTTAACTGCCAAACTCGCTGCTCCTCACTGTCGGGCGCCTCGCGGGAAGGCGAGTACTGACAGCGCACGTGCACTAATGGCGATGCCAGTTACATTGCGTTGCGGCTTTCAAGGCTTGACCAGCCGGCGTACGCGTTTTCATGCGTTTGCTCTAGAGAAGGGTCACCGCTTGCACGAAGCTGGCCACGTGCTTGGCATCACGGAATATAAAAGCGACAACGACTGCAAATTGCTTTGCAAGTGCACCCCGCAGACGAAGTTCAATGCGATAAGCTACGATGTGGAGCTAGATCTAAGTATCCCCATTCCCATAGGCGTGCGCAGGGTTCCCCTTCAGGGGGGGGGCAGAGGGGGCGAAGGTTAATCGCAGCGCCCCCCCCCCCTCCCTATTAAGTCAATGTATGGGGCAGACTTTGCCCCCCTCTCTTAGGTGACTAGGGGGGGCGGCCGCCCCCCTCTGCCCCCCCCTCGTGCGCACGCCTATGCCCATTCCTATTTCTATTTTAAACGCAAAGCATTTCTTATCTCTATCTATAAATGCCTCTATTTCTCTATCTAGCCGCCTACGTCTGGGCGCTCTCGTGGTCGCCTCCTTAAGTTGACATTAACCAAAATTGGCATAGGTGGGTACGAAAAATAAGACGAACATGGCTGTCTGGTTGTAATATGGTGGTATGAGTAGCGCGAAAATCTTTCCAGTCACGTGCAGCACATAGCCGGGCGTATATACCACGGGCCGCGGGATGCTGGTATGAGGCACAGGTGATTCACAGTGGATCCACCCAGGAACGGCGAGAACGGACATTGATAATTTAAGTGGGTGCACGTCAAGAAAATCCGGCATCAGCCGCGTGGACCCGACGTATGCAAAGAATATAAATCTGGATCCCAGCAGAACTGGAAACCAGGTACTCTGAGCGGATATCAAATATTCTACCACAGAGCCAAGCCAGGACTTGAAATTACTTTTGAAAAGATCCTAGCTATGCACAAGAAAAATGTCGGTGCATCCAACGTCAATTGTGGTTGCAGTGCTGACTATCCTAACTTCATGACAAGGTAATAAACATTACTCATGTACTCATATGAAACACGTTACGTCGGCTTAACGCCAATCTTGGTTTTATTAAGACTTCTTGTTGGGCGAGTTGGTTAACATCAAAGGGGTACATAGTAGCGCAAACTTAGAAAATAGACACGAGAAAAGAAGTAGGAGGGAGCAGAAAGGTCGGGCGCTCCCTCGTACTTGTTTTCTCGTGTCTATTTTCTAAGTTTGTGCTACTATGTACCCCTTTGATTTCAATGTTGGTTCCGCTTTTATAACTGTCAGATAAACATTACATATGTGCTCCTATGACTCTGCAATCTATATTCAAGCGTTGCTCGACCCGGAACAATACTCTGACAAACGCTACGCGTATGATATTCACAGCATCGGCACGAAATGTGAATCGCACCGTAGCGTGCGCTTCGTTTCAATAACACTGACGTCTGTTCTCTAACATCAGCGCTAACATTACGTCAGACCACAAGTTAGCCTTTAAACGTCAGTGTAGTCGGCATGCTTAGTAAGCACACTATGTGCACACTACTCCATCTACAAAAACACGTCGATCCACCTCATTACGCTTGACTTAAAGCTAAAAAAAAATGCAGCAGAGACTCGCTGATTCGCATAAAATCGGTTCCCACAACACATGGGATCTGCCGAATTTTTCCTAATACTTTGTTATTCTGTCTATACGTTAACATTGTCCCATAACATTAAAAAAATAGAGCGTACGTCTCCCATTCCCTTTTCGTCTTTACTGGATGCTTCGCCGATTGCACTTGTTCATCAGTTGTAGTTTTGCACGTCCCCCGTTCCTGTTATGTTTTCCATTTATTTTCGATCCTTCGCCGACCCTTAAGATATTGTAATCTTCAGTCTTCGTGCACACGTAGATTTCGGCAGCGCAAGACACAAGCGACGAGAGCACAATTAAAGGAGTACTGACACGAATTTTAAGAATTTTCGGATTGTTGCTCTAAATGAAAGTACTGGTGTCAGAAACCTATAAAAAGTGTCGTAGTGCATGGGAATGCATTGGATATATTTTTAATACCGCTACCATAAAACAGCAATTTCGGTTTCGGTATCGAGGGGGTGGCTTCTGATTGACGTATCAAAGCAGCCCGACGTCGCGGGAAGATCAACTGGCGACGTACTAACGGAAAATCTGTCATCTGCTCGTGGTGCACGTAAACAACGATGAGTGTTGTTGTCCAGGGATCCTGTGATTTCTGCGATTTAGGCTGCATGACGGACGCAGAGCTCGCGAACTCAGAGCTGACTTGACTCGTCGGGATAATGTCCATTGCAGTGGAGCTGGCTTGCAGAGTCTCAGCGACGAAAACTTTAAAATCAAAATAAAATATTTTATACCTGTTGTCTGACTCCGCTGTGCGGAGAGCGTAGGCAATGCATACCAAGGAAACGAAAAATGTCCCTTTTGCGATGTTCCAAAATCGTGTCGAGTACTCCTTTAATGAAACCAACATCCAGCCCGCGCCCCCCGCAGCAAGCGCCTGCGCCCGTTCCGGCGCCCACATGCCATTAGTTCTCCGTTGCCACCGAAAGAGGCGCCACCAGTCCCCGCACCCGGTGCCTATGGAGCACAGCATGCTTCCCGCGTTTCCTTTCTTCGACGCGCGTGTCACCGACGCCAGTAACGTCGGCACCGAGTGGTTAAAGTGGTTCGAAAACTTCATCGTAGCCTGCGGCATCACAGAAGACGCCCGAAAGACGGCTGTACTACTGCACTACGTGGGGGAAGACGTTTATGACACCTACTGTGCGCTACCCGATCTTCCCGCCGCCGCCGCCGCGTCAGCCTGTTTCAAGCACCGATGACGCAACCCCTCTCTACGCCGCAGCACGCAGGAAACTGGATGACTACTTCGCACCGCGAGTAAACACTACGATCGAGGTTTACCGTTTCCGTCAAGCTAAGGAACTAGAAAACGAGTCACTCGATGCATTTTACGCCAGACTTCGCCAGCTCGTGAAGCACTGTGCCTTCATCGATGTTGACACCGAAATCAAGAACCAAATATTGCTGTCTACGACGTCAACACGTCTACGCCGGTATGCCATGCAGCATGAGAGAGAGGGGGGAGGGGACGCCAATGCGCTGTGGGGGGTGTAGGACGCGGGCGCCGCTCCGTAGAGTAGAGGATTCCTAGAAGAGAGAAAGGGCCGGGGTGAGCGTAGGAGAGGAGAGAGAGGGGGGAGGGGGACGCGCATGCGCTTTGGGGCGCGGGATGCGGGAAGGAGGGATGGACTAAGCCCCCGCAAGCACATGCAAACAAGATCGAGGAATGGAGTCAACGGAACGCGGGCGCCGCTCCGTAGAGTAGAGGATTCCTAGAGGAGAGAGGGGGGGGGGGGGGCGGAGGAGAGAGAGGGGTGTGAAACGCGGGACAGACAAAGCCCCCGCAAGCACATGCAAGCAAGATCAAGGAATGGAGTCAACGTGGGCGACAGACACCACCTGCCTAGCCATTGCTAAGAGGCCACTGTGCTCTCGGCCATTACTCTGATAACTGTGATGGTGGTTGACAGCCTTATTGTACTACAGTGTTCTGGTTCGCATAGTGGGCGGTTCCCTACTTCATGAAAGTGACCGGACGCGGGACGGACACAGCCCCGAGCATAAGATTCTTCGCATCTAAAAGTCTTCACTTGAAGATGTACAGAACCCTGTTCTGGCGCCACACTGTACATATTGTCCCCTGGCCTCTGCATACATTTCCTAGAAAATCATATAGAGAAGCATAGCAGGAACAGACTAAATAAAAAGGTAAGCATTACGAGTCACACATGTTGAAACAGACTCCCATCAGGCTGAAAGTTTGTTTGCCATGAGTATGGCCCACCCCCACATACCTCTCCATCACACTGTGCACTTTATGGCATATTTATGCTTTTACATGTTCACTAACAGGGCGAAGCAAGACAAGACCACCGCATGCAATGCTGATTACCGAGTTGGAAAGCCTATACCAGCAGAAATATGAGTGAAATATGCAACGGGTACTTGGATGAAGTCGTAGATTATAAGCAGGAGACTAAGTGTTAGCCTTGGACCATATACCAAGGCTGCAGATGCTCTCCAACCAGTACATCCGAAGCGAATGGATTCCAAAGAAGTGAAGACTTGATAGGTCGCACCCAACGATTGGAGATGATTCAGCTGAATCACTTCATTGGACAAAGAACCTGCCGAGAGCGTCCGCACAATAACCTTAAGATCGAACCAAAGGAGCCCCGAGTTGAGCCGTGTATGGCTGAAATGAGAATGTTGCCCAAGACACGTTAGACGCACGTGCACACACAGAAAGGAGCCTCCTTGACATACAGATAGATGAATCTGTACCAACTTGCCCAGCTTTTCATGCAGTTTAATGCACAAGAGCATCAATATGCCACTACATTGCACGATGTGAACGGATGCCTCTATCATGGCTTATAAAAACATGCAGATGGGCTGATCACTCACACTGGAGTCCGATATGGTCATGAAATACAAGCACGATGGTGAAACATTGCACCAAACGTTACGCTTGTGCAATTAAATCTAACAATATGGGTCAGATATATTTGACATAGTCACTAAAAACACTAGGTTCACTTTATGGCAACTGAACAGCATACCATATTGAGGTGCGATATTCTGGAAGCCCTGGGACTATCCCTCAAACTGCTCTTTAATATAATAGGTTGTAGATCACCGACGTGAAGGTGTTTCGCAGCATTTCGAGGTCAGCTGGTAGCCCAGGGTGGATCCAGAGATCACTGGCATGTCTCGCGGGGACAACGCGAGATGCAGTCCGTCGCCCACTCTTCATCCACTGGTGGTCACAGCGGAGTGATGACGAGCAGAAACACCACAGAGAGTCATCCCATGGAGTGAAGACTGAAGGGCCGGCCACAGCGATGGGCTTTCTTGTACGATGCATGCCCCAGAAGGCAAGCAAGAGGCAGGAACGAGGAGGCGAATCCTTGTGGATGAAGACACACCATGGCCGCAGGACAGGGGGGATCTGGAGGATTTCCTTGTATATCCAAGAGGCACAGGCCGGACGTGGAAGGCAATGCGGGTTTAGACGTAGCATCCACCGGATGGGATCGAAGGTGGAAAAGCTGCATGGACACCAAAATTTCACGACTGGATGTCTTTCAGATACACAAGGTACGCACAGCAATCACAGTTCACGGTGGGACACAATATTTGAGAATGCCGAATTTCCACATTGCCTAGGAATGGACAATAGAATGGGATTTTTTTTTTCTGCAATTGGTAGAACATTGGGTGCAATATTCGAAGGTTGTGGGTTCTAAATGCACCGAGAGACACATATTTTTCGTTCACTTTAATTTACATCATAATTACTACACAGTTAAAGACTATGTCCCCTATGCTTTCCGTCAGCTAATTGATTTATTTGGTTGTGCCTAACAAAGAGATGAGCCTGTAAAAAAATTTCTTGAGTTCATAGCGAGGGCCTCACCCGGCAGAGTTCATACCTTAGGCTAGCATACGAGGGTCTTTTGTTCAGCAGCAGTCTCGTGCAAAGGTCACATGCCACCCTCTGGTGAAAGGAGTTCCACCTAACACTCCTAGGGACAAATGTACAGAGCTATTAAACATGGTGGACAGGGATGTGCCCATCACAGTTGGCAAGGAAAAGCATCAGAGGCATAATTTGAAGGTTGCCGGTTCAGATCTCGCCGATCAAATGGGTGCTTTTTTGTCCACGGACTCCTTTCATTTGATATTAAACTACAATCGATAATTATAATGTCCCTTATGCTTTCTTTCGCTTAATTGACTGTTAGATTCATTTGGCAAGGTCACATAGCAATACACGTTTATGGGTGACACTATATGACAAAGCCAAATGACACTTGCATAGGTGGAGAGTTTTCATTTTGCCGGAGGGGGCGGGGTCCGGCTTGCTCTTCTACATTGTTCTCCCTGTCGCTTCATATATATATATATCGAGAGAGAGGGAGCATGTCCACCTCCTAAATTAAAAAATATAATTAAGGACTTTAATACCACCTTATTCTCTTTGGCGCCCACACCACGATATCAGTATGAATATCTCTTGTGATGACTCCCGATTTATTTTTCAACTTACACAAAGACATCGATCCTCCTCGCAACGCTTGGCTCAAAGCGAAAAATGCCGTATAGGCTGCTACTCGGGGACTGCATCACATAAAATCGATTCCCACAATGAGTGGGATCCGCCTATTTTCTTCATTGACATGCATTAGTTTGTTAAAACATGCACCAGACGTAAGACAGTGCCCTAATGCTGGTGCAGGAAGCTTTAATTTTCAATTTGTGATGGCCAAAAATAATTCTCAGGTGGTAAAAAATACAATTTTCTACCACTATAGAACACTAAGAGGTCGCCTCAGTTGTACACAACATATCCTGCACATACAAATCTCTTTGCGGAGAATTATCAACTGAGTGTTTCACTTGTCACTGGTCCATGATCGGAATTTTAAAAGCCTGAAATTAAAAAGCGGTTATAGACAGCCCCCTGTGAAATAAATAGCTGCCAGACAGGAGGCCAAACGCTCGTTGTCAATGGACGGGGACCTAAACCAAGCTCTTAAAAAATATCCCGGGCAGGCGCCGGGGGGGGCTCTGCCCCCCGTGAAGCCGTCCGGAGGGGGGGGGGCCTGAGCCCCCCCGTACTCTCCGCCTATGGACACTTATGCCTTTGGAAGCTTTTGTGACCCCCCACAATTCCATAACAGCCGAAAAGCACCTTCACAGTGGAGCTTACGTCTAATCACGGCTGGGCAAAGATACTCTGAAATTGTATCGCGATACGATACAAGATACTCGGGCAAGAAGTATTTGAGATACTGATACAAGATACTGCTGAAATAATTGTATCCGATACGATACTTCCCAATTGTATCTTAAGATACTTCGATACATTTGCATAGTAGCTATTATAGATCTATATAATGAAGCAGCGAAGGCCTATATACAAATGTGTTTACTTGAAAGCTTCTTAACTTCGATCAGCATTGTTTAATTGTAACAAAATACCTTTTTAAAACAAAATTTCTGTCTTTCTTGCTCAAGGTATATTAGTTTCATTCCGAAACAATTTTTTTCGGATTCGCTTGGCTGCTTAACATGACAGCTCATTAACCGCTGCTCTGTTAGTGGATTTTGCTTCGCACTTTTGTGATTGATGGGTGGCGCTGCTATACTTGGCGACCAAATAGCGGATTGCCATATATTTCCAAGAACGTTGCTAATACACCTTCTCATGATTATGCAAATACCGATGTGCAGTCCTTGCCTTGTCCGCAACCATACTGCCGTTTTCGTAGTACTGTATCAACCAACATGTGTAGAGCAGCAACAGTGTTGGTAGCAATATTGTTTGTGACACATCGTGTGAGGACGATGAACTACCTAGTCAGCGCTCACAATTCATGGAGGACATAAAACTGCAATGATTTTCATATTCTACATGTCTGCTGGCATAAAGCGTTCGTTAGCAACATACTCAGTAACGCGTGATCTTTTACCATTTCTTTGAGAGAACTTGAGCCACCCAGAAACGTCTCAGACGAATTGTAGTGGCACAAAGCGCCGGCAGGATGTCACTGCTATTCACTATTGCCACTTCTAGCTCTGCTTACCTGCAGATTTGTAACAATAAGAATACTCTACGGTGACCTAAAGAAAATGAAAACGAACATATCTAAGTCAAATAGCTAGGCGGTTCCGTATTAAACAACCAAATTGAATAAGTATGCAGGCTGGTTCACAAAAGTATAACCAATTATTTAAAAAAATGGTTAACCACCGCTGAATGAAATCAAAGATTTAAGGTTTACTGCCGTGCCGAGCTCGTTATGGTATTTTCTATATTGAGCTTAATTGGTTAATTAAATAAGGTCGATTATGCCACATTTTTAATGTTCACTTTATGCTCTAAAGTGAATATTAAAAATGTTGCATGGGAATTCGCCCTAAACTTTGGGGCCAATTTCAATTGGACACATCGTACAGCGCATTTAAAAACGACCGATCTAAGTTTTTTGTTAGCAGCGTACATGCTGTGCGGTGAATATTTACGGATTTTTAAAGAAATCCCGCAAAATATGAAATAAAACCACGTTCGCAGACAGTTAAAAAATAAGAATAAAGCAGAGAACGTATTTCACCAGTAGGTTACAAAAGACATATTACAATAAACAGACGGGCGATAACTATACAGAGGCCCAGGTAATGTATGCTGTCCTCCAAATGGAGGACGACAAAGAGAGCCCTTGGGCGCACATTCAAATTATAATTAAAAGAACATCTCGGTTAATTATACTGGAAGAACATGGACACAGTACGTCAAAATATTTCCTGTTACGTAAATGCTTGTTCTATTGCATCTAACATCGGCATCGATAGTGCGATGGTTGTTAGAATCCCATTCGCATGTAAGTCAATCTGATTGAATGTAAGTCATGCTTACATACCAAAGATCTTTCAAATCACTGATGAATAAAAGCCGCGATACGCAAAGCAGCTCCATTCTTCCATTCTTAATTGAGACTTTGCAATGAAGTACCACGCGAAACAAACTTCGATAATCACACTTTAGTAGCACCACAATTTGAATGAAAAACGCTGTACGCACTAGAGTACGCAGCACAGTACCATGACTCTGCTAAATCATTTGGCACGCACTGAACTCATCATCCGTGCTCGCTGGAGCGCTCTGGTGGAAGTAAATACAAGAATGCCGCTGTCGTTAGTATTATTCCGGTGGCTTAGTGGTAGCAATATCAGCTGGAGAATCGGAATTCAGGTCGACGTCTATTGTTTCGCGCCATCGTGTTTCTACAGCAGCATCTTGTATCTTAAGATACACGATACATTATTGAATGTATCGGAAATACAGATACAGGTACTCATTTTGCGAGACGTATCGCGATACAGATACAAGATACCCAAAGAGTATCTAAGATAGTATCTAAGATACATGTATCTTCGATACTGCCCAGCACTGCGTCTAATAAGCATACGTTGGTCTCCAGGGGAGCTATTCTTGATGTGTCCAGCTAGTGGACATGTCCACTTCGGTGAAGCGCATTCAGTTACTCAAAAACAATTACACCATCTCCCGCTAAAGGGAACCATGTGTAGATGCGAAGCAGCGGGCGCTAACGCTTACACTGGTGGCGGCGTTGACACTGGCGCTCATCGCGGCGTTGCTAGGGTTGCCACCTGTCCGGTTTTAGACCAGCCTGGCCGGTTTTTTAGGCAGCGGGCCGGTTGCCGGTTCACACCCGCCGTCATTGGCCGGTTTTTTTCAGAGCAGTAAACGAAGCGTCATTGTAATCACGGGTATTTTTATGCCATCAATTAGACTGGTAGGTTAGCTCAGTGTGTCGTTTTTGTTTGTAGTATCAGGTTTCTTTGGCTCAAGGAAAGCAATTTTAAATATCACTGCATGCCAAACATCCGACATGGCGTCTGTTGTTCAACGTTAATTTAATCTCATGGTAGCTCATGGTTTTTAGTTCGACAAAAAGTGGCAACCCTAGGCGTTGCGCAGGAGGGAAACCTGAGGAGGCGCAATCGCGCAGTGATAGACCAGTGTTTCCTGCTGGAACACGCCAATCGCTGCTAATAGGCAATGAGAGAAAGAAGACTCCGACTGGATACAGAGACCCGCATTCTGCTTTTAGTTAACGCGCGCGCATGCTGCGAATTTTTATTGTTCAACAACGCACAGGAGAAATCTCCCACCGGCACTACCTTGCGGGTCAAGATCCAGTGTCATATATACGGGGTGGCCAGTGAATAGGTTGTGCAGCGCGAGCAGCCGGTTTTTTCAATCAAGGAACTCGCGCTAGCAGACGCTGCCTGCGTCAGCGTTACGACGCGAGAGAGGGGGGAGCGTAGAAGGAGAGAGAGGGAGGGGACGTGCATACGCAGCGAGAGTGTGGTCGCCGCGGGGAGGGATGCCTGGAGGAGAGAGAGGGGTAGAGGAGGTTTTTTTTATTTTTATTTTTTTTAAAGGGTTTGCACATGCACAGTAAGGGTGGTCACGCCGCACACCACCACCACCACCACCGTATCAAACTTCGCCATAAGACGCTTCGCATCTAAAAATCGGCAAGCCGTGACATCATGGCGCTCTTGACCACGTCGACACATCGAACCCACCAGCCCATTCCCAGCGTAAAGAGAAAGAAAGAGGACGAAATCTATGGTACCAGGACTCTTGCACAAACTTGACAAGTCTGAACTTGCTTATGAACATGTTGAGATGTCCGGACTGGAAGGCTTCAACCTGCAGCATGGCTACTCATCACGGCCACTTGCCCCTGAGAATACAATAAACAAGAGAGTCAGTATAAGCTACACAGAAAAAGCCAAAATAAATACTATAAGACCTTCCGAGCATGAAAGTACTCGCGGTACTATAACTGAAGTTTACTATGAGAAAAAAAAATGCTTGCCTTGGGTTATAATACTCCACTCCTCAACATAGCAAAAGAAATTGAAAAAGATGATGACGCATACTTGATAAACACAGAAAATGCAAATGACTAATGCATACGTCAGAAATAACAACATTACTAATTTCAGTATACCTAAGTATGGTTATTCCCAGAAGCTAAAAAGCACTGTGGAAAGGGAATCACCAGATAAAATACAAAAAGCAGGAATGTTTAGTCTTATGTCTAAAAGAAGAAAGTGCATTTATAATGTTTCAGCATACTGAGTAAGCCAAAAAAAAACATTTACCATGGGCCAATAAAGAATTTTACTTGCATTAGTAATTACTCTGTCAATTGCTTGGGCCTTGAGAGTATCAATACATACATAAACTATTCACTAATTTGTGCTTTGCTGTAAATTTTAGTTTCGGAACATCACACTACATAAAGTGATGATTTCATACCAAAGTGCAGCAGACAAATGGGCTCATCCTGCTACACTGGACACAAATCTGTTTCCAGTGTATGCCTAATTGTCTGCCATATTGTGTCAAATATGGGATACCAATTAACTTGCTGAGAATTGCTCAGAGGCAACTTCACACTCAAGTATCACGTGAAACATAACTCTAGACTCTAATAACAGTAGACTCTAACCCCCGTATTCAGAAACGCTCCTTGACTTGAACTTGACTTGCCACCGCCTCAGGGCAGCGCGTTTGAAACGCGTTTGTGTTGCCTTGGTACCACCTAAGGACAGCGCGTTCGAAACACGTTTGTGCTGCACTGAAGGCGGTGGCAAGTCAAGTTCAAGTCAAGGAGCGTTTCTGAATACGGGGGGTAATTAAACAGAACCTGAAGGGACCAGGAAAATATGTTCCATCTGAGAGATGTACAAGGATGCAGAATACAAGTACGTAAACAACCTTGTCAGAAGCACTTGTTCCATTTAAGCAGCAGTTTCGCGCGAGAGATTTCCGAGCACTGAGAGTCTACTGTATTAAAGGGACTGTGGCGGCAGCCAAGCCAAGCCAAGCCGCCAGGCAGCGCCACCCTCCGCTGCTCTCCGGAACCTCCAGAGAGAACCTGAATAAACAGTCGATGTTTGGGATCCACGCCGCGCGGTCGTGTCTTCTTCTCCCGCGCGTACACGCGTCCCAACAGTGGTGACCCGGACGAGGCTTACCGCCTTTTTCAAGCGATCGACGCCATGGAGACTCCCCCTGACGCACCGGCCATCTCCGCCGTCGACATCAGGCTCCCGCCGTTTTGGACAGCGGACCCGCAGCTGTGGTTCCTGCAGGTGGAGTCCCAATTCACCGCTCGTCGTATTGCCGCTGAGCTAACAAAGTACCACCACGTGGTCGCCAGCCTCCCACCGGCAATAGCGAGCGAGATACGCGATCTGCTGGTCGCTCCACCTGCAGAGAACGCGTACACAGCGCTCAGACAGCTGCTCATCAGCCGCCTCACGCCGTCGGAGCCTCAGCGACTGCAGCAGCTACTGCACGACACCGAGCTCGGGGACCGGACGCCCAGCCAATCGTTGCGCCACATGAGGCAGCTGTTGCACACAGCCGGCGCAGCCACCACCGATGCCGACAGCAGACTGCTTCGCGAGCTGTTCCTACAGCGACTTCCGGTCAACGTGCGCATGGTCCTCGCCTCGGCTGCCGACAAACGCCTGTCTCAACTCGCCGAGCTCGCGGACTCGGTGCTGGCGGTCGCTCCGCCGTCCGTCGCGGCGCTACAGCCAGACATCGCCGGCGGCGCGCCCACGACCACGCTGCATGACATCCGGGAGCAGATATCCCGCCTCGCCGATACCGTCGCAGCGATGCAGGCCCGCAGCACTCCCGAGGAGCGCCAGCGCCCAGCAGTGCAACAGAGAATCTGCTGGTATCACAGGAAGCATGGCAATGCTGCTCGCAAATGCATTCCTCCGTGCGACTATGCGGGAAACGGGAGCGGCCGGCACTGAGGACGACCAGTGTCGCAGAGGCCCCCCGAACGTCGTCCATCAGTGTTTTTCCTCACCGACCGCGACAGTGGCCTTCGATTCCTCGTGGACACCGGCGCTGAGGTGAGCGTGCTGCCGGTTGGGTCCACCGATCGCCGTGTCCCCAGTGCGTCCCCGCTTCAGGCGGTCAACAACACAACCATCGCCACCTACGGACATCGCTCGCTGCCACTCGATTTAGGCTTGAACAGAACGTTCCGGTGGATTTTCATCGTGGCAGCAGTGAAGTTCGCCATCTTGGGTGCGGACTTTCTTCGGCATTTCGGCCTTCTCGTCGACGTGCGCAACCGCCGCCTTCACGATCCCGTGTCGCAGGCAACTGTGCAAGGCAATCCCTCGCACCACCCTCCGCTGAGCCCCACTCTGCTCGGGCCGTCCGGTGCAGAACGTTTTACTCGCATTCTGCAGGATTTTCCCGAGTTGACGAGGCAGCCGCCAGCCAGCGCCGCGGTGAAGCACGAGGTACGCCATTACATCGCCACCAGCGGCCCACCCGTGCACGCGCGGCCTCGCCGTTTGCCTCCAGAGAAGTTGAAGGTCGCACGACAGGAATTTGAACACATGATGGAGCTAGGGATCATCAGACCCTCGTCGAGCGCCTGGGCATCTCCACTTCATATGGTGCCAAAGTCAACGCCGGGAGACTGGCGACCATGCGGGGACTATAGGGCGCTGAACCAGGTAACGACTCCAGACAGATACCCGGTACCGCACATACACGATGTCACGACGAGGCTTCACGGTGCCACTATCTTCTCGAAGATCGACCTGGTGCGGGCATACCATCAGATTCCCGTTGCCCCGGAGGACGTCCCGAAGACCGCCATCGCAACGCCTTTCGGACTTTTCGAATTCCTCCGAATGCCATTCGGACTCCGAAACGCGGGTCAGACATTCCAGCGGTTCATGGACGGTGCTATACGCGGCCTCAGCTTCTGCCACGCCTATCTTGACGACTTGCTAGTCGCCAGCAGCACTCCGGAAGAGCACGTGAATCATCTGCGCATCGTCTTCCAGCGCTTAGTGGAACATGGCGTGGTCGTGAACATGGCCAAATGCGAGCTTGGTGTGCGACAACTCTCGTTTCTTGGACACGTCATCTCCGCCTCAGGAGTTCTTCCTCAACCCAACAAGGTTGAAGCCGTGCAAGGATTTCCGCAGCCGACCGCCAAGCGCCAGCTTCGGGAATTTCTGGGTTTGGTAAACTTCTACCGCCGTTTCATTCCCCGCTGCGCCCATATCCTTCAACCTCTTCACGACCTGCTGGCCACTTCACGAAATGGCTCGGACACCCTCTCCTGGTCTCAAGAAGCAAAAGAAGCCTTCTGCGAGGTCAAGGACGCTTTGGCAAACGCCGCACTGCTTGAATACCCCAGGTCCGGTGTCCCGCAGAGCGTAATGATAGATGCCTCCGATACAGCCGTTGGGGCTGTATTACAGCAGCTCGTTGGGGGAATCTGGCGCCCGATTTCCTTCTTTTCGAGGAAGCTAACACCTACCGAGCGCCGCTACAGCACCTTCGGGAGAGAACTGCTGGCCGTGTACGCTGCCATACGACATTTTCGCCATTTCCTGGAAGGTGTAGAGTTTTTCGTCCTCACCGACCACAAGCCGCTTACTTATGCATTGCGCTCGCTAAGCTCCGACGGTGGAACGCACACAGCACGTGAACGGCGCCAAATGTCCTATATATCAGAGTTCACGACTGATATCCGCCACGTCAAAGGCGGCGACAACGAGGTAGCGGACGCCCTCTCACGGAATCCTGTGAACGCCATCATGCCCACACTACAGGTTGATCTTCCCGCTTTGGCAGCCGCTCAACGTGAAGATGACGAACTGAAACACCTGTTGACCGCGACCACTGCCCTGAATCTTGAGTGGATCCCGGTTCCCGGATCCGAGGACAAGGTTTGCTGTGACACAAGCGTCAGTAGAACTCGCCCGTTCGTGCCCGCGAGCCTCCGTCGCCATGTGTTCGAGTCCTTGCACAGACTGTCTCATCCGGGGGATTAGAGCCACCCAAAGACTGGTGACGGCAAGATTTGTCTGGCCGGGCGTAAATCGGGACGTCCGACGCTGGGCACGCGAATGTGTAGCTTGCCAGCGCTCTAAGATACAACGCCATACCTCGACAGCACTGGGAACACTCCCCACTCCGGATTCTCGCTTTGATCATGTCCACCTGGACATCGTCGGCCCACTGCCACCCTGCCACGGAAAGGCCTACCTGCTGACCTGTGTCGACAGGTTCACCCGCTGGGCGGAGGCCATCCCTATCGCGGACATCACTGCCGAGACGGTTGCGAGTGCTTTCCTGTACCACTGGGTAGCCCGTTTCGGTGTGCCCTCCACGATAACAACAGACCGCGGCCGACAATTCGAATCAGCCCTTTTCACTGCCATCAGTCAGCTCATGGGCACCTCACGCATACGCACGACAGCGTACCACCCCATGAGCAACGGCATGGTGGAGCGCTTTCACCGCCAGCTGAAGGCTGCGCTCACGGCAACCGAGGAACACAACTGGGTGGAGGCCCTCCCACTCGTTCTTTTGGGTATAAGGTCCACCTTGAAAGAGGACATTGGCTGCAGCGCCGCTGAGCTGGTCTACGGCACGACACTCAGGCTGCCGGGAGAGCTCTTTGCGCGCGGCTCAGAGGAGGCATCCATAGCTTGCAGCGACTATGCACTTCGCCTACGCAACGTCATGAGCAAACTGCGCGCGGTACCTCCACGGCCCCCCAGGGTCGCGTGTGGTGCACGTCGACCCACAGCTCACATCGTGCCCATATGTGTTTGTACGACACGACGCGGTTCGGCGACCTCTTCAGCCACCCTATGATGGGCCGTTTCAAGTCCTCCGCCGTGGCAACAAGCAATTCACAATCAAGAGAAACGGCCGTGAGGAGGTCGTGTCGTTGGACCGCATCAAGCCAGCACACATGGACCGTGACGACGCCGTGTTGCCTCCACTAAGGGAATCATTGCCAGGACCCCCCAGCTTCAATGCCAGCCCAAGTCCACGAGGTGCCCTCCCGGCTGACGCACAGTGGGCAGGCTATCAAGAGCACCCACTCGCCTGGACCTTTAACTCCGTTCGGCAACTCACTAGGGGGGGAGTGCTGTGGCGGCAGCCAAGCCAAGCCAAGCCGCCAGGCAGCGCCACCCTCCGCTGCTCTCCGGAACCTCCAGAGAGAACCTGAATAAACAGTCGATGTTTGGGATCCACGCCGCGCGGTCGTGTCTTCTTCTCCCGCGCGTACACGCGTCCCAACAGGACCAACAACCGTTCAGAAGATGTCACAAGATTCTAGAGGAAATGAAAAGACGAAGAATTTTTCTGGATATTTTGATTATTTTGCTTATGATTTAGGTAGGAACTATAACTTCAAACTGCTGCAGAAGTTTAAAAAAAGCATGTCACGGCTTCCGCTAAGAAGGTTTAGTACTATGTGACAGAGAAGTGAGATCACTATGTAATCTCTTGTCATTTAGTACGCCATACTTCTTGAAAGCTGTGGTCTTTATGCTATATAGCCACCTGCACTTTATTTATTCCATAAGCATCATGAGGTATATATGTATATAGTCAGAGAAGCAAAGCTGCCGTCACAGCAACGAGTGGAACAACACACGTGTTGCAAACTGTGGTGCCCCTTATTGCATGGACAAGCACTTGAGCGCTTCAGTAAGTTGGTTTTTCTGGAGAAGTTTGCATGGTCTCTCTGTGAAATACCAAAGGCCATCTACTAATTTAACTGTAAATGGGTACTAGCACTGGATGAGCAGCACTAGTGACGTATGCTACCACCTCTCGCAAATGCTGGCATATTATAGACATCACGTTCATATACCATAGTTGCCAGCATGTTTTCCAAGCACGACTTCATCGTCGCTGCAGGAAGGACAAATTCTCATCAATGTTCCATGGTGCTTCCCATTTACAGTACACAGTATGATTGGATACTCTGACCACTGGGCTTTTATCGCAACAGAAAAAAACTGGGCACTGCAGAAACCAGCTGTCAGTCCCTTTAACCCTCTATTGCATGGCGTCCCATATTTGGCACATACCGATTAACATTTTTTATAGCGGGCGCAAGAGGACCAGTGGAGAATGTGACACATTTAGAGTAATCCTTATAGTTACGTGCACCTAATATAAAAAAAACGCTGCCATCCCTAGAGCAGTATGAAATCTAAACATGTATTAGATTTCACGGTTAACGTGCAAGCTCGGATCATGAACAACAGTGACTTCTATATTTTTCTTGCAACCATTTTCTCGTTGCAGAAGGAAGAAAAAATTATTTTGGCATATCTCAGGGCTTTGAAAATTCATGCTCATTAAGGCTCCTCTCAATTCCGTTTTCCACTACGGTATATAGTCGGAAATCGGTATGTGCCATATTTGGCACAGTATGCATGTGAGTGATGAAATGTGCAATATGATGCCATCTATGTTTTGTTGCACAGTGCAAATACAAACAAAAAGAAATCCTCAGAGATCATGCAGCACAGCTCGTTTTTGCCAGATTTCAGTTGTGGTGGTAGGTTTTGAGATGCTTCACGAAAATATCGAGTTTTACGATTATTAGTTTTACGATTAGTTTTACGATTTGTCGGCAACTGACGCTCACAAGCACAAGTCAGCGGTTGGATATTCGGGCAGGAAAGTGCAGCAAGGCGGCACCATGCGAAGAGCCAAACGTGTAAGCGGCCATCTTGCACGTAGATGTCGGCAGTCAGATGCACTAAACAAAATGTTCAATTATGCCTGAACACAGGCAGCAATTTCTTTGCTTTATTCCACAAATCAAGCTAAAAAGACCGCAATCAGTGAGATTTTGTTTTTCAGCCATGGTAGCAATTTTGCTCGCCCACTTGCATAGTGTGCCATATTTGGCACAAACCTATATCTTCATTAATACAGTCACAATTAATCTGAAAATTTTTGTACATGTTATTCTTCATGTAGTTAATGATAAAAAATGATCAAATAATTTTTCAATTGATTTTCTCATAATTCATGCAATAGAGGGTTAAGTTTATTAAACTTAAACCTTTATTACCTTTTGTTGTATTTCTGTGTCTTGCCGGGGCATGACGCAGCCATTCTTAAATGCTGCCTCCATGGCAAATTTATTCGCAGCATGAACATTCTGTGTGGCACCTTTAAGAAAGTAAAAGCAGTAATTAACACAACAGGTGACATGAAATTAACCAGTCAATCAAGTTCGTAGCCTGGCTGACAACACTCAAAGGCAGATACAGGATTTTGTCCACAGGGGGGAGGGTCATCTTATGAGAAGCCAGATACTAAAGCTCTAAATCAGTAATAAATTTGGAAACATGAATGACTAATTATATTCTCCATCTGTGATTATATTCCCAATCTTCTTTCTTTACCAATGTCAGCTGTACTTATGTGTATGTTCCATATGATGCATCTATTATTATTATTGGTTAGTTTATTGAATGGTATGAAATATGTAGTTGTGTCTGTGCTTTCTTGAACCCTTGTGATAGCGGCTGTGGGCTCGTCAAGTCGAATAACACCTTTTTTCGCCTCTCCTCTGTCTGTTTTTGAAATAGATGAAACAAAGTTGACCGACTGATTGATAATATGGGATGGCAACACCCATACTCAGCTTTCAAGAATTAAGGGGGGAAGGGGTCAGAGTCAGGACATCTGAACTTCCCGTCCGTATTCATTAGTAATAACACCCTATAGAGTGTGGGAATGTTATCCGATCGTTGCAGGTTCGGTCTCTGCCGACGGCAAGTTGTCCTTTCATCCACTTTACTTTTTTTTCCCGGGTATATTGTAATTACTACAATATAGTTAAAACAGTAGGACTAACATCCCTTATACTTTCTTTGGCTTCATTATCTCTTGGTTTCCATTAAGGTTGTGTCCAACAAAGAAACGAGTCTTTGAAAAATTCCCTTTCGTTCATTAATACCAAGGGTCTCGATCCGGCAGACTTCATGGATTCAGGTAATATGCGAAGGTCAGCTGTTCGCTCGTTAAGAGATCACATGCTACGTGACACCAGCGGACAAAAAAGGTGTTCCACACTTGCCGCCATGGCTACGAGTGACGCTAACGATCTTAGGTTTGCATGACATAAAAACACCTGATAAAGAAGACAGGAGGATGACTGCCACCATAGCTCAATTGGTAGAGCATCAGGTGCGTTATTCGAAAGTTGCAGGTTCGGCCCCTGCCGGTGGCAAGTTGTCTTTTCATCCACTTATTCACATTTATATCGTAACTGCTACAATACAGTTAAAACAGCACAATTAACGTCCCCGATACTTTTGTTGGCTTCATTATCTGCTGGTCCTCATTAAGGTTGCATCAAATGGAGGTTTTTCTGGATTGTAGAGGCACAAAACTACATGATAACAGTGGGGCAATTAAAGATGTCTTATTGTAGGATATGTGCGCAAAACGCAGACGAACATAGGAAAAATATGTCCTTCAGCGTGTTTAAACGCCACAGTCTTTCAGTAGCCTGGAAGTTAAATATGCCAATACAATTAGGAAATACATCCCTAAAACCACATACGTCACTGAAAACAGTTAAACATAAGCCACAGTGGAAAAAACTGAGAGGAACCAAAAATTTTAAAATTGCATGTTCTCCTTGGAGTACTCAAGATGAGCAGGAATAGCATAGCTTGTTTTCATGCGTTAATTTCAAGCACTATTACCTCAAAATTTTAGTTGCCAAATTCAATCCATATTGTGCCTCCTTGTTCAAGTTGCTGAACTGCACAAAGAAACTTAATGCATAGTACGTGTAACTCAATCCTTCGCACACACTGCACAGCTCTTATCAAGTTAAAGGGATTTTCCGGCATGCTGTAAACTATACAAACAGTGGTTTATATCATGTGGTTGTGCCTGTAATAAACACTATAGCTATTTATCAAGCGAGCTTGAGGTGCATAAAACTTACTCCCTCAAGAAATATATTTTGTGCTTTGGGCTCACTCAGACACCAAAATATTACTCACCCGGACTCCCGGCTTGATCTGAATCTGAGCGAGTCGACTCATGAGTAAGTTTGCCGACCTATGATTGATGGTGAACTTTATGGATTGTCGCTTTTGTGTCACTGAACCAGCCCAGTTTGTAGTCGCCAGATGTTACCCTGTTAAACATAAGAAATAATGTCCACCGAGTGCACAACGATAAAGTGTATGAATGATCACGAAGCTGGTGTTTCTGATGCACAATGGCGATTGCACTGCTGCAAAATTTCTACCATGCGTTACTGTTCACACACTGGAAGTACAGCTGGCCAAACAGTGCCTTACAGTTGTCAAAACAGTGGCATTGCATCAGGCTACACCTTTCCTGCTCAGGGCCTTCCACTGTGGCTAGGGCGAAATCACAAAAGGGGTACATGCTGAATTGGTAGTACTCATCAATAAAATCTAGAAACGCCAGAGGGGAGTTACGAGTAGAATTCGCAGAACGCAATAATTTACGGATCTTGAATACCTTCTACAGAAAACGGGCTACTCGTAAGTGGACGTGGAGGAGTCCTAATGGCGAAACTAAAAATGAAATAGACTTCATAACGTGTGCCCACCCGGGCATTGTACAGGATGTGGAAGTAGTTAACAGGATCCGATGCAGTGACCATAGAATGGCAAGATCTAGAATTCATTTAGACTTGAGGAAGGAACGGCAGAAATTGATATGCAAGAAGCCGATTAATGAACTAGCTCTGAGAAGGAAAGCACAGGAATTCAGAGTTTCACTTCAGAATAGGTACGCGGCTTTAACCGAGGAAACCGACCTTAGCGTTGACGCAATGAATGATAATCTGACTAGTATCATTAAGGAGTGTGCAGTGGAAGTCGGGGGTACAGTCGTTAGACAGGACACTGGTAAGCTATCCCAAGAGACGCAAAAACCTCATTAAGAAACGTCAAACCATGAAAGCCTCAAATGCAACAGACAAAATAGAGCTGGCGGAGCTTTCCAAGTTAATCAATAGGCGTAAAGTAGCTGACATAAGAAAGTATAATATGGAGAGAATTGAGCATGCTCTAAAGAACGGAAGAAGCCTCAAAGCTATGAAGACAAAACTGTGCATAGGCAAAAATCAGATGTATGCATTAAGGGACAAGGAAGGCAAGGTCACAACCAATATAGAATAGTTGAGGTAGCGGAAGAGTTCTACAGGGATCTGTACAGCAGCCGAGACAGTCAGGATGATAACGTAAGAAGCAATAATAGCCCAGAGGAATCTGACATCCCACCAGTATTGACAGGAGAAGTAAAGAAAGCCCTAAAGGGAATGCAAAGAGGCAAAGCCGCTGGTGAGGATCAGGTAACATCAGACCTGTTGAAAGACGGTGGAGAGATTGTGTTAGAAAAACTGGCCACCCTGTATACGAAGTGCCTCTCGACGGGGAGGGTACCAGATTCTTGGAAGAATGCCAACATCATCTTGATCCATAAGAAAGGGGACGTCAGGGACCTGAAAAATTACAGGCCCATCAGCTTACTGTCCATTGTCTACAAGCTATTTACAAAAGTAATTGCTAACAGAATTAATACGACATTAGAGTTCAATCAACCAAAAGACCAGGCAGGATTTCGTACAGGCTTCTCAACAACAGACCATATTCATACTATCAATCAGGTAATAGAGAAATGCGCGGAATACAACCAACCCCTATACATAGCCTTCATAGATTACGAGAAGGCATTTGATTCGGTGGAGACATCAGCAGTCATGCAGGCACTGCGGAATCAGGGCATCGACGCAGCCTATATAAACATAATGGAAGAAATCTACAGTGGATCCACAGCCACTATAGTCCTCCATAAAGAAAGCGACAGAATCCCAATAAAGAAGGGCGTACGGCAGGGAGACACGATCTCTCCAATGCTATTCACCGCGTGTTTACAGGAGGTTTTCAGGGCCCTAGATTGGGAAGAGTTAGGGATAAGAGTTAATGGAGAGTATCTCAGTAACCTGCGATTCGCTGATGACATTGCATTGATGAGTAACGCGGGAGACGAATTACAGCTTATGATATTACTGAACTGGATACGGAAAGTAGAAGAGTAGGTCTAAAAATTAATATGCATAAAACTAAAGTAATGTGGAACAATCTTGGCAGAGAACACCGCTTTGCGATAGGTGGCGAGACACTGGAAGTTGTAAATGAGTACGTCTACTTAGGACAGGTAGTAACCGCGGAGCCGAACCATGAGAGTGAAATAACTAGAAGAATAAGGATGGGATGGGGCTCATTCGGCAAGCATTATCAAATCATGAATGGTAGTCTACCACTATCCCTCAAGAGGAAGGTATATAACAGCTGCATCTTACCGGTACTTACCTACGGAGCAGAAACCTGGAGACTTACAAAGAGGGTTCAACTTAAACTGAGGACGACGCAGCGAGCGATGGAAAGGAAAATGATAGGTGTAACCTTAAGAGACAGGGAGAGAGCAGAGTGGGTCAGGGAACAAACGGGGGTTAAAGGGGCTCTGCAACACTTTTTGAGCATGCTCAGAAAACGCTGCCGATCGGTAGTCCAGGCTCTCGAGAACACGCGAGCCAAATATTATAGCGCAGCACACGGCGTGGAATTCACAATAAATTCTCAAAGTCAGCCAGAAATTGCTTTCTCTTCTCTCGACAAAAATGACGTTGCGTACTCAAAAATCACTCGTCACCGACGAGTGATTTTTTTGTATCAGCCATTGGCCGATTTGAGCATTGAGTCACATTTCGAGGTTCTGTGCATCGCTATGACTCATTTATTGAAGGCAGTCAAGTTTTCTTTCTAATGTATGCTATTTTTGTGGCTCAAACACCATATTAATCTTTCATGTTTTGACCGTGAAGTCTTTACAGCAAAAGCTTTTATGAGATCACAACATCAGCTGACTTTGGTGGCTTAGTTGTCTGTCACTGCTGGTGTGTGTAACAGCAATCACTAAAATGAGAAAAAACAACAACAGCAGCAACAAAAAAGGACACCTGGGTTCAAGAGGGATTTGAACACAGGCACTCTGCATGGCAGCTGAGTATTGTACCACAGAGCCACACTGGTGCTTGAATCTCCTTTGCAAAAAGACCCTGTACAGGCATCATTCAGGCCAAGGAATCGTGCTAAGAGATGTGATATAGTGTGCTAGAAAAGCAAAATAACGCCAGTCATCACACAGTGCAAATTGCGTAACGAGTGGGGTGGTTCAAAGCTTCCCACCCTTTACAAAGGGCTCAGTCGTAATTATTTGCCATCAACAAAGCGCACATAATGCCTTACAGATGCGTAGTGGATACCTCGCTTCTACGTAGAATGATGAATAATGGCATAAAGGGTAGTTCCCTGCTTTGCAAAATTGTGATGATTTATTGTGTGGTCGGTACCTCGCAACTGTACTTGCAGTAGTCTTTTCAGGAGAGTTTACAACGGGCCATAGAAAGGCTGCTCTCACAGCTTTCTCTGTGCCCAGTGAACCACTGATATCCTGTCAACATCGAAATAAGATCCATACGTCTACGTCCACGGATAACATCTAATCAATATCCCTATAATGTGCC
>JALIZH010021602.1:0-16288 GCA_030522465.1 Rhipicephalus appendiculatus
ATTGATATAAGATAGCTTGCACAATGTCTATCGGTGTTTTGCAACTATAGCACCTTTAACGTGGATGCACCCACGTTGACGCTTGAGGGTAAATCTTCATCCCGACGACTAACGTCCATGATCAATGATTAAACAAACACGTGTGCTAGCTGTGGTAGTTAACAGTGTGAGCGTAATAAAGGAAAGCGATGCGACAGCCAGAAAAGCGTCGCTGATTGGACGTAGAATTTGGGTTAAGTTCGCCATCCAGAGGCGTGTTAAAGAGTCATTGAACGCCACAGCCGGACAAGAGGGAAACGCAACGGGCGTCATATCTCCCCCTGTAGCCCAGCCGCGATTTTTCTCGAGACGAGCGCCGAGCGCATACACGATTTTCCACAGCGGCGCACGGGCGCTGTCATGTTTGATCACGTGATCGTAACTGGCCTTCCCCCAGCCATAGAGTTTCCTAAAATTAACTAGAGGGGACTCTGGCGCTGCGATCGTTCAGCCACCATGG
Organism: Rhipicephalus appendiculatus; assembly: GCA_030522465.1. Classification (NCBI taxonomy): domain Eukaryota; kingdom Metazoa; phylum Arthropoda; class Arachnida; order Ixodida; family Ixodidae; genus Rhipicephalus; species Rhipicephalus appendiculatus. The sequence continues at coordinate 500 of JALIZH010021602.1, forward strand.
GAATGATGGGTAGTACACAAATTTGTCTAGGCTTCGTGCTTCCGGCTTCGAACGCACTTGTGGCTTTGTTTATTGACGTTTTTTGGTTCTGTTTCGGATAAAAGAATGGACCGTTGCGAACTTCATGCGCCGATTTGAATTCGTGAGGCTAAAAAGGCCAAGGTGGTGAAGCGTAACTGCTAAACCTTTGCTGAACTTCGTATTGCGGCAAAGTGAATTCAGGCCACACGCAGCCAAAAGAACGAGGACTAGGCAAGACTAGGCAAATTTGTGTACTACCCATGATTCCCATGTTGGCTGAAGCGCCGTGTGTTGCAGCCCCCATAGACACTAGCACCAGAGTTCCCTCTAGTGTATTTATAGGAAACTTTATATATGCCCCCCAGCCAGTTGCCCCTGCCAACACATTGAGCCAGCGAAGCGGCCGTGGCCGTATCACACCAGCTGATTGCAGCAGGGTGTAAGCAAGTCGCATGCTTGCGCAGCAAAACATAGTTCTACATGTAATGACCTCAAAGTTGATAACGTTGAGACATTTGCATTTGTTTAGAACGTACTACGCCTCAGAAATACGTGATACGTTTATTCTACTTCGCATTTATGGCGTATGCCTCTCAATTTTGTATTATCAACCGCCAGGAGCTGGGGTTAGAAGCGAGCATGGCAGCACCCATGCAGACGCGACCTCCCGCTTCGATCCGAACTCGCGCTTGCTATTCGCCCACTTGTTCACAGCAATAAATAAATGGTGAAATCGGCTATCGCTTCGTGTCATCTCACGCTGGGGACAAAGCATCAGGTATGTTCTGTCTTTATTATTGAGATTAGCTTTGTGTATTTAGCCATGCCTGCTAAGCCTTGTCTACGAAAATTTGAGAATGAATATCGGAAACAATGCAAATTATCGACGAATACATTGCTCTCGAAGCTTCAAGACGTAAATATTAAGGAAATAAATGCGCATGCTGCGAACTTACCGGCCACACAGCGCAGGACGACGACGTGACAAATTCGAGGCGGAAGGGAACTGCATCCACAGGTACCGCCATATTGGCATTTCCGGCGCTGCCGTCTACTCGCTTTTACCCGCGTGCGCGCAGACGCTGTGGGGACGCCGAGCAGAAGACGCGACGCGGATGGAGACATATTGAGCAGCGCTGCCAAAGGCCACGACATCAAGACGGCCACAGCAGGGGACGGCCATGGTGCGGTGGTAGCGCCATCTAGTTTTGACTGAACAAAGCAGCGGCAGAAAATCGTCTATACAGAACTACTATAGATAATTTTCCGCAGTGGCACACGGCCGCGGCCATATTTGATCACGTGACCTTAACTGGCCTCCCCAAGCCCCAGCCAATGCATTGGGCCAGCGAAGCTGCCGTGCGACGCCCAGCAGACAACGTGGCGTGGATGTAGCTCTAGCACTGCCAAAAGACATGGCAGAGAGAAGGCCTTGTATTGGTCTGGTGTTGTGGCGCCATCTAGTTTTCATTGAACAAACCAGCTAAGGAAAATCGTTTATAGGCGAGCGTAAGGTGGAGGGGGCACGCGGTGTTGCACCTAAGCGAGGCAGGCACGCGTTGCAGAGCTATTTTTGGTATAGGCATCGTCCACTGACCAGAGAGAGGTGTGTTGCTTGCAGTGGCCCGTCTTGAGTCCGTTGAAACTGGCCGCTAGGGCCACGCAGAAACCAGACGCGCGCACACGTCCCCCCTTCTAGCCCGGCCAAGGTCTGCCCACTCATGGTGTGCCATTTCGTTCGGCCCCTTCCAATACTGCTGCTTTTTCTTTTTTATCTGCTAAGGCCAGGGGTTCTCAGATATGTTGGTCCCAGGGAACCCTGCTAAGTTTCATTAAGTGCCAAGGAACCTCCCCACCCCCCTCTCGATTGCATGGACGCATTTTACGTTTGGTTCAAGTTACATTCACGTGCAATAAATTCAAAGCGAGGGGATATCAACAATTTATTTGCTAACGTGCCACTGAACTCCCTTTCTATGCATCAACAAATGGGCGTGAGCACTGGATGTTGCTTATATTGATCGCACCTCGGTTATGCCATCTAAGTAACTTGGGGAGTGCGGAATCAGGAGAACTCGGTCAGTGCCTCACGGAACCCGAAGAGGGGCCTGCGGAACCCCTAGGTTCCGCGAAACCCACTTTGAGAAACCATGAGGTAGGCAGTGCGTTCTGGCGCTGCACTAACAGCGGAAAATTCCACTGTACAGTAGCTACGCATGGATGCTATACGTATGGAGGAACGAGGCCGACGCTTGGGCTAAGATTGCCACCTTGCGAGGCGTTAAGGCGTTGAAAAAATTGCACTCTTCCTATTGGAAAGGCGCGGAATGTGACGGGTAGCAACGACGTACTGCAGGAGGTAATCGCAGAGGCTTCGGTCACGACGCATTACTTTACGTTATCGCTCCCAGACGCCGACACCACTTCGCCTACCAAGAGGACTGTTAGAGGATAGCATGTTATATAAAAGGTGCTCTTCTAAAGCCTCCAAAGTATGTGACCATGGCGCATTCGACAGCATCCCCGGCATTTGTTGTCGCGGACCGAGAGGTCATGGGTTCCACTCCCATTGACGAAACTTCTTTTTTTTTTTACATCTCTTCATGTACAATCGGCGTCAAATGAAACACGAACAGCGGAGCGCGTGCCTCAAGCATTACAGAAGGTGTAGTGTGTGCCCTACAGTCATCTCATCACCCTAGACAGGTCCGCTCCTCACATCCGGTCTGGCAGCACTGCGCAATTCCCCTAGATTCAGATATATTCGCTTCTGTTCTTGTTCTGATATCCGAAACGAAGGCAACAAAAATAAAAGTGAAACAACCAAAAGCGCTCGGCACGCCCACGATGATAGGGGCTATCATCACCATATCAGAACTAGAACACAAGCAAAAAATATTGTATTACAGGAGCATCGCGCAGTGCTGCCAAACCGGATGTGTGCACCTATCAATCGTGATGACTGGACTGAGCGCACTATACCGTTGCTAATGCTTGGACCACGCACTCCGTCGTTTGAGTTTCATTTGATGGCGATAGTACATTTTTTTTCGACATCATTTCCGTGACGGAAATACATCACTTAAGGCTTGATGGACCCCGGCATGAAACACTCCCGTTTTAAAAAATGTCTCATGCCCATGCAAACGTCCAGTCTCATTCCAATTTTAGGCAACTCATTATTCCGTGAAAAAAAAAAAACAATAAATCGACAGCGCCGCCGAGTACACCCTTGTTAACGGTCGTAAAACACTGTAAGCGAGAATACTCATAGTCACAATGACAAATCCGTGGCCCTCAGCCCAACCCGGCAAATATTTTCTCTGTTCTGTGCCGGCTGCATGCGTATTTGTTGAGCACGACGGGACCACTGGCTTGATGGTCGGGGCTAGAAATGGCATTTACAATCTTGACACAAAGCGGAGTGTCGCCCTTTCGAAAAAGAACACGGGGCTTTTCGCCAGCCCATTGTGTATCACAGGGAAGCGCAGCCCACCATTACACATTGGTCTTTGTGCGCGCCTCTGCGCGGCGGGTTCGTAAAGTATTAGCGTGCAATTAAACAGTAAATATTAAGTTGAAACAGACGAAAACGAGGCGGGGTCGGCAGGGTGATGCTCACTTGCGGACGTGCGGCTTCATTTGCGAGTATCATTTCCACAAATCATGGCGTAGTTTGAACGCCGCCTCCGCTGATATTGAATAAATTTTCACCAAGCCCGCTATCTAATTTGCATTTTTAATCACGCCATCCTTGCCTCTGCCCTGCTCGACCATTTGTTCGGTGTTCACTGGCCGCCAATGATATTCAGCGCTTTAAGCCCATGTAGGAATTGTTTAGAACGCAGGTAGACGAAGTAAAACCTTACACCTGCAATCATTAATCGTTCAAAAGTACGTGTGATAAAGATTATGTAGCCCCTTAAATGGTGAGGCTAATAATTTGACCCTCTTCAACTGCATTAAGGGCGGGAATTATAGGGAAAAGTATAAACTAAGCTTATTTATGGAGCCTTCACTTTTGTACAGGGGAAATCGACATAGTGTAAGTAATTCAGGCTATCAATATGACAGATTGTCCGTTGTTCTGCTAGAGTGGCTTTCGATAAGGGTAGATATGAGAAAAAGATTTTGTAGCACATTCGTAAATGCCTTGGTGACAGGCATTGCTTCACTTAAAGAAACGTTCGTACAGAATATTTGGACCTGGACTAGTTGAAGAACAAGAAGAGTGGTCGTCACTGGTCGACTGCGCCGGCGCAAAAGTTTCTTCATTTTGTTATTCGGTATATGAAGGTTTTGTGTACATACTGAAATTCATAGAAACCATTATGCATTCGCCGAAGAAGGCGTCAAGGCGAAAGGCCCCTTCTTTTTCTTCTCAATTGATTACAATTGCGGGCTATCATGAGCAAGCAGAGGACAGCTTATTCTCAAACAGCTATCGCGTTCCACTCTTCAAGGAGAAGCGTAGCGCCCTTCACTTTCGTGTCGTTCACAAATAAACAAGACTGTCAATCTTCCTGCTTTGTGTAAGCTCATGAAGTGCGCAACGAAATATAAATACCAGGCAGCGTATTCGTATCAAGAGGGGAGTACGGAAAGTTACCGTTGAGCATTCTTTTCACGGTTTCTGTATTTACATGACACGCACGGCATACAATCGTTTCCTGCCGGCCAATTCACTTATTATAGAGTTTAAAAAAGAAAAGATCAACAAACTTTTTGGGAATAATAACCGCTAGGAAGCATCAACATTGTGTAACTAACAGGCTGCTCTGAAGCTGCATCTCTAGCCAACGCGATGACAGCTAACTATCAGGGGATCGAAGCGGAACAGAACCTAACAAGGCTGCCGATTCCTTCTTGTTTAGTGCTAATTTTTTCGCCGGGTGTTCTGCAGATTGTGAAGACATAAGGATGGGAAACGTGGTGCGCAGGCTGAGAGGTTCGCTCTCTCGGGCTTACAGATTCAGGCTTGCAGAAGCGATGCTTAACACGCTATGTCATCGCTCTCTCGGGCTTACAGATTCAGGCTTGCAGAAGCGATGCTTAACACGCTGTGTCATTTGTCATCCCTTCCGCCAATGAAAAAAAAAAAAAAAAGGGAAGGCCATTGGGAACGGTGTATTAGCTCTCACCCGCACACCCCGTCTCTATTGTGCTGACACCCTTCTTATCCGCCCTCACAAGGTTCACCCTCTTTGTGGTGTGTTACACGTCAGTAAAGGCACTCAACCAAGGGTAGAAAAGTAAAAAAAAATATAAACAAAATGTGAGAATCCCGCAGAGAGGCGCCCAGGAGCGGCCAGGAGTTGGATCGACCACCGATGTTAGACGGGTACGGTCGTGCGGGTGCCGTTTATTCCATCTCGTAATGGGCTTGGGTTTGCCGCCAACTCTGCGCGGAGTGGTATGCTGGTTTTTCAGCTGGGACTTTTTTGATGAGTGATTCTGAGTCATTGTGAGTTGTGAAATGTTTTATTCAGATAACTCAGTGTCCTTGTATCAAATATAAGTTAAGGCTGTTGATCACGTACACTGTTTCAACGGCGTTTTTTTTTGTTTGCAGCGCCAGGTTCATGTCAGCTTCACCTTCATTTTCTTAAGTGCTCCATATTTTCTTCATCACAGTCACGCTTTTTCGATTAGTATGAGTCTCATTCAGTAACCAGCTGACGTGTCGCAAATGGACCTACCTAATGAAATCACTAATACATTGGGCGATTACCTTGGTGTGCTCTCCTGGTAACTATAACATAAACTTGAGAAACGAAATTATCGATAAATTTTATGGAGCGGCTTCTATAAGCATACTACTTTTGCTTGTTCGAACAGGTTTCTTAGAGATTAATTTCTGGGACGTTTATTCTGGGAAGGTATATTCACGCCATGTCACGGTGGCTCGCACAACACTGCGCCTCTGTTACTGTATGTTTTTTGCAGTTCAGCATGATGCGGCAGATGGACAGATTACTAGAAAATTGTCTCCTGACTTGAATTATACAACAGGGTACGAGACTCTCTCATTCTTCCCACTGGCCCCTGGCTTTAGCAGCGCTAGACTCGGGGACAACTTTCTGTGACAGTGCAGTCAAGGCTACGCAGCCGAACCACGCCGTTTCGATAGTATCGCTGCGCAACTGGAAGTAGTCCCACGAAAAAAATAGTTTTTTTTTCTGTGTGAAGGAAAGTGAAGACAGGACAATGTGTCAGGACAATGCGTCTACACGTTTCTTTGTCCACGTCCCGGAGAGCCGTAAGTTTCACCACGAGAACAGCTTGTCTGTAAACAGCCTTTCCGCAATGTGAGCACCATTTCTTTTTTTCACAAAATACTGTCAAGAACTGTTCAGGAATAAATTGTTTTCTTCTAGTGTGCGTCTCCTTATGATTGCGCGGTTGACTGAATGCCAGAAAAAGCGGGAATGAAAATAACACGAGTGATTCACTTTCGCGCTCTGAGCGATTGCCATCATCTCAACGATGATGCCATTCCGTGTGGCTCATAGATGCTCAGGCGGTTTCGTGCGCTGGTCAGCCTTTGTGTACTTTGCGGCCTTGGCGAAGGCGGGGCACGCTTCATTTGTAAGGCCATTGGCACCCCAGCTGCGCCCACCAGATTCGCTACGCTTAGGGTTATGTCTCAATGAGTTTATGTTGTTGGCAGCGTTATGATATCTGTATAGTAGGATTGCGCACTCTTTGTTTTTTCGGTCGGTTTACCTACCTGGTTGTCAGGGCAAGAATATTGGAGTTCTAGTGTACGTCGACAAAAGAATAAGCACAGACGCAAAAATGCAAGATTGAACACGCACAACCAAAAGCATGGCCTCAAAAAAAAAAAAAAAAGAAAAAAAAAAGAAAAGCCTTTATTCAGAGGTATTGTTGCGTCTTGACTTCAAAGCAGAAGGTGCGGTGAATCTGACCTGTACTATTTACACAGATACGATGTTCTTAAAAATTAAAGCACTTAGGCTTTCCCCCATTTGTTCTTAAAAACAAAACCTGAGCACGTAGACGGGCAGCAAGGCCTGTGTATATCCCAGTTTCAATCTATTTTTACTCTTCAATAATGCCAATCAAACAATAAAAATGTTAAAAATCTGCAGAATATGCATGAAATGTTTCAACACATCCACTTCGCTGGTCTAATCATAAAGAGTTGTGGTAACCTGCGCATGCTCCGCAAACCCTTCGTGTAATGAAACTATAGCACACAATATCGTAGAAAGAAGAAACGAACAAAAATACAGCAGCCAAATCCACGTCGCAGTAGTCACAAAAGGTGTTAAAAAATATTTAAAAATGCCGAAGATTGCAAGAAGTCGCGCAATGCTTGCGGCAGCAAAGGTGGATGATTCTGAAATATAATCCGGTGCTTGTAGGTTTTTGCTAGGCTTTAGCTAGGTGATGCTAGGTTGTTTCTAGGTTGCGTCTCAGCACAGAGAGGTGTGAGTTAAACCAGGGAACAGGCAGCCTCCACTAAAGCAGCCAAGGTTGCTGTAGTGCCCTACATGCACGCCATTTCGCATAATTTGCGAAGGATAGCAAGAAATGCCGGTGCGGACGTGGTGTTTTCTGCTCCCGAACGATTACAAGGGATGTGCAAAAAGGTTAATGCAGACAGTAGCGGGAAACGGGAATGCATGATCAAGCACCGAGAAAAATTTGTCAGTTGCAGTGAAGGCGTTGTGTATTGTATTCCTTTGACATGTGAACGCGTGTACATAGGCCAAACTGGAAGGTACGTGAACTTAAGACTTAGGGAGCACCAGTACAATGTAGAGAAGGCTGTATCTGGTCATTTGGGAATCCATTGTCAGAGGTGTGGTTGCGCCCCAATGTTTCAGAACACCCGCATTCTAAATAGGTCCCGCAGCAAAACTACGCGCGAAATAATTGAAGCCTTTGAAATCGAAAAAATGACAGAAAAATGTGTCAGTGTGCCTTCTTTAGCTTTGTCAGGTAAGGAAACGAAGTACCTAGAATCATCGCTTTGACGCTGACGAGTGCAGATGTTGTGATTAGTGATGACGCGTGCAAGCTCAGTGCTGTATCTTTACATGTTGTTCCCTCGGTTTTATCGATCTACTGTTTTTGTATAAAAGACATGTGGGATTGCAAATAAAACCATTAGTTGCAAGTTAGCGCTGTGTGTGTGTGTGTTGTATTTCTTCTATGTCCCTGTCATGATGCGCGACGTCTTATGAATCATGAATCCCAACCAACTAGCCCGGCAACGTGCCTTAGTAAACCAGAGACAATCACAGACACAACACGGATGTTCAAGACACAACACGGATGTTCAAGCTCCAGATACAGAAACTCGCACTGAAACCGAGCGTTCGCGTCTCCCCTCCCATAGATATGAGGGCACGTCGTCGTTCGTGTAGGGCTTACATCACCTTGGGGTCTTCTCGCAGCCGCCGTAGCCTTTCCCGTTCCCTAGTATTCTCTCGCTGTACGTACCTGAAGCACTCCATACAGATGCTTTAGGGAAGCTGAAACGTGCTGCCACGGTGTTTATCAAAGGGTTAATCCCCACGGTTTAATAAATCTTTTTTTTTTCAATTACCGGTTGTGTCTGTCTAGAAATATTATTTGCTGTCTGCCGCCCATCTGTTGCCTGCTTCATTGTTAGTGGACCAGAGGATAGTCGTGGGATTTGCCCCATTTCTGGGCCACATACACGTTCATGGGCATGATAGTTTTTTGCACACACTTGTAGTACACCCCATACTTTTCACGTATTGCTTAAACAGCTCCGCCGTTAAAAAGGAGTAGTTGTGGGGTGTAGGGTAAGGCAACTGGTGCGTTGCAGAACATAGAACAAGACTTCCAGAGCGTGGATTATCCAGACAGCGCAATTCTTAAAAACAACAATATGTGCAGTATCCTCGACAAGCAATACATTTGCCTAAGTGCTCAGGGCAGGTGGACCGCACGATGAAAAAAAAAATGTGAAGGAAAGAAGGAACGGAGCATCCACAGCTCAAGAACAGCTCTCTATGAAGAACAAAAAAAAAAAAAAGAACACCGCGAGGAACCGCTAGAATAAATGAAGGGAAGCGATACGAAAAAAAAAAACAATACAGGAATTGCTCGACAAAAGGAACAGCAAAAGAACTAAATAAATGATACATTAAGGCAAACACGAAAAAAAAAAAAAGCTCGTCACCATGGATGAGCGCTAATACAATCTGCGGAGCGATTAGCGGTCTGCGACAATGCTAGCTTGGCCCGAAAGAAGTAGTCGCTGCCGGATGTATTGTCGCTGTTGTGGTGGGAGCCAAGGTAGCCAAGCCGAAGCGTTAGTTGAAGTTACTTGTTTTCATTTGATCTTTTACACCAGAGCTCTTAGGGTTGAGGTTGGCCTCAGGTGTTCTTAGGTGGAAAATGATTATCATCATGAACCGGCACGCGCTCCATCACCGCCCAGCCACTCGGTACAGATGGTTAACAAGAGAAGCTGCAACGTGTGGCCCATAATTGGTGTTGGAGCCCGCGTGTTCCCTTCCTAACTTTTAGAGGACCCGTGCTGTGAGTAGTGGGGTTCGCCTAATTTCTGTGGCATGTGCGCGCTATAGCAGTTTTACAGCATGACTGGTCGTGTTGTTTGGTCGAGCTTTGCACGTATAGAAAAAGTTGGAAAGACACAGACTCAAAAAAAGACAAAAAAAGAGAGAGAGCATAGCCATGTATAGCAGAGTATAGCAAGGGGTTGGAAAGCGTCAGTTGAGAGGGTAAAAGTTTAGCTAAGTTAGGACGATCTAGGTGCCAACCAGCTCTGCTGTGACCCAGACTTGCGTGACTTAGCGCAAGCTGCGTTAACGTTTTAATGCGAGAGCATTAAATAGCTCGTTTCGCATAAATTCCGGTCTCGGCGTCGTTGGTTGCGAGCGAAAAATAATCTTGTCCCTGACCGAAAAACGGAGAAAGATACAAATAAAATAATTAATAAAAAGTTCGGCTTGAGTGGGAATCGAACTCAGGCCGTCTGCGTGGCAAGCAAGTGGTCTACCACAGAGCCACGCCGTTGCGCGAGATGATTTCGAAAAAAAAGAAAACACACACACTATATGAATGTATAATGTAGTGGAAGGAGTTTCCTTAACACCTGTAATATTGCGTGGAAGAAGCGTAGAATTGCGCCAGGCGCCAAACATGTGAATTGCGCAACGAGTGGGTGTTTTAAAGGCCCAACCACTACAAAGCCCTCAGTGATATTTAATCATCATCTGCGAAAGCATTAACAAAGCGAGCAGCTGTGTACGTTCTCGTGTTGCTCTATGCACGCGTAGTGGGTCCTTCGCTGATCCATAAAATGAAGAGTTAAGGCCTAGTGGGTCCTTAACCACTGCACTTGCAGTAGGTATTGTAGGATAATTATAAACAGCCAATGTTACGCGCACAGTCATTCATGTCCTTACGGCACGGTTGAGCTATGCACCAAGATCCAAAGCTAGGCGAGCAATTGAGTAGGCGACGCTAGCGGGGCCCGATTATTCTATGAAGTACTACTCTTGAAGGCGAAGCTCAAGCGTCCTCCAAGTTTTTAGGAGTGAAGCTCCTTAAGGGGTATTCACACGGAGGACAAATCCTCGGGGGGAGAAGCGAGGATTGCGGATCACGTTACAAAGACGCCACGGATTAGCGAGTAGGCGCGACCTCTCCGCGCCTCCTCGGAGGAGACGGAGACCTTTTCCCCGACAGGTCAAACTATCCCCCCCGGTGGCGGATATGGTGGTATTTCGTGCAGGTGTTTGGCCACATTGTTGCACTTGCTCTGAGAGGGAGCGGCGGCGCGCTGGTAGTTTTGTTGTCTGCAGCCGGTGAAACAGGCGGTACAATACACCACCAGAGTAGTCTGGTAACACTGGTCTCCCCCTCCATTCGCCTCGTCCGTGTGAGCGGGGGGACATTTGGGGGGTTTTCTCCTCGCGAGTTCACGTCACTAGGCTCCGCCTTTATCCCCCGAGGATTTCTCCTCCGTGTGAATACCCCATTTCTCCCTCGGGGTATTCACACGGATCGAGCTTACGGGATCGTCGAGAGATGGCGCTGTACATTTTTAATATCCCCTATTCGCTGTTCACTAAACAACTCTGACGAATCTCTAGTTCACTAGCCTTCTGATTTCGCGGCCATTGGGAAGAAAGCCAGTCTAACTGCTTGCTAACGTGCCCTGACTTTTTTGCCTACATTTTATTTTGTTTGAAACGAGAGTTCTTTTCGCGGCACATCCCAACTTCCACAAATACGGACACACACGGATGAATAAGCATGTCCCAGGAAGGCATGCTATATGACAGACATGCACGAACTGTTAAATAGGCTAGTTTACTCCCAAATATATCAGAGTGCTAGCTTAAATGAGGGAATATATAAAAAAAATAGGCACAGTTTCGCCACAAGGTGAAGCAATGAATGCGATAGCAACAAATTGGAATGTCAAGTGACGAATGGCAAGCAGGTCGAAACGTGTAACACGCTTCTCGCGCACACATGACGCACGAGAACAGCACGCACAGGACGAGAAAGAACTAACAACGTTCACAGCTCGACACTTAACGCGCTGCTCAAACAAGAACGACACACGAAACGTATTCACAGGTACAGACAAGCGCGAACTAACAAGTGTCACAGTTGTTACTTCGCTGTGTTTGAAAAGCGTGTTCTTTTCGCAAACGGGGGGACTGCCGCGAGCGAAGTGACCTTCGTGCGCTCGGTAACGCAATCGTTCCGGTGAAAGCCCAATTCTCTCCCACCGCGAGATAAGCGCGCGCGAACGGGCGTCTACTCCCCCGCGGGGCAAAGTGCGCGAGCGCATGAGCGCGGGCATCGCGGCGAGAGGGGCGCCGAGCTATGGCTCCGCCGAGCTCACCGAGCGCGCCCTTTGCGCCATCTCGCTGGTAATGCTGAAAACACGCTGAAAACTCGCTGTATATAAATAGCTCGCCGTTTGAACGTTGAAGGACGTGCGCTTTCGTGGCTCAGCGGTTAGCGCCGCGCGCTGCAGAGCGAGAGGTCCCTCGTTCTATGCCGCGCGTCGGAAGCATTTTCTGAATTACTGTTCTTTGTGGCTTTTATAAATATATAGATACATATACATATACGGGACATGGCGGCGACGGCGACGGCGAAAACCAGCCGAGAGTGCCCATATAATTGCTATCGCAATAAAAACAACGGTCACACTCACTTTTTGTCTCTTCGCGCCGAACCATATCTAACACCGCGAAAATCATGACTGACAATACACCACCATGCTGAATTCATAACTTCTTAGTTACTATTATCTATGATGTTATTAGTTTGTTCTCTAGAAAAGAGATTAGAAACAGACGCAAGTTGAACGCGGTTATGTAGGTAGCTTTTCAGTAGCGATAGGGTAGGACCACGTACACCGATCGCCCTAAGCTAAGTAAAGAGAATACTATGATCTAAACAATGCAATTAGTTTCTTAGATCGATGAATACTCTTCCTGTAAATAAACCTCCTTCATTTACAGCGAAAGCTGTTATGAGATCACAAAAAAGGGCCGTTCTTGCGCCGTAGTTGTCCGCCGCCGCCGCCGCCGCCGGTGTACGTAATCAGTATCGCGCGAAATAAGAAAAACTAAATAAACAAAAAATCTTAAGAGCAGAATGGGAATCGAACCCGGGCCATCTGCGTGGCAGCCCCGCACTCTACCACTGAACTACGCCGGTGCTCGGAGCTGCGTTGCAAACTGACCCTATGCAGGCTTCATGTCGGGTAAGGAATCGCGTAACATGTGACGCGTTTTAGAACAGTAAAGTAACAAGCACGCGTCATACAGTGTGAATTGCGTAACGAGTGGGTCGTTCAATGCTCCAAGCCATTACGAATGTCTCAGGCATAATTTTTCATCGTCGTCAGCCACAGCAGCAACAAAAGCACATAATGCGTTACAAGTGTGCAGCGGGTACCGCGCTTTTCCAAAGAATGACGAATAATGACCCAATGAACGCTTCCCTACTACGCAAAAGTTATATGATTTATGGCGTAGTGGGTACTATGCAAGTGTGCTTGTAGTAGTTGTCCCAAGAGTGCTTAAAAAAAGGCTCTAGAAGGGCCGCTCTTCCAGCTTTCGCTGTGACTGTGCTAGCGCTCCGCGCAGGCCTGGCGTTTTTTTTTTTAATTTTTTAGTTTATCGGTTAGATAAGTGAGTGCCAGATAAGTAGAGAAACCATTGCGAAAGCCGAAGTGACAAGGATACAGAATATTAAATTTAGCAAGGTATTTCGATAGGCGTACTCCGACTGACTTCTCAAGAACTTTACCAAAAAAGAATGCTGATTGACATGTCATAGGAATCGCTAAAACAGAAAAGTGAAAAGTGTCTTCACAGAGCTTGTTCAGCGTTTATTCGGCATTGTTTCTCCTCAAGGGTAAATGAATGAATGCCATAGCAACAAATTGTAATGTCACGCGAAGAACGGCAAGCAGCTCGAAACTTGCAGCTCACTCCTCAAGCAGAAAGTCCGCACAAAGTAACATAGACAGGACGAGCGCGAACTAACATCTGTCACAGCTCGACACTTAAAGCGTGCTGCTCAAACACAGAGAAGGACGCACAAAACGAGCACACAGTTATACACAGGACGAGTGCAAACGGACAATTATATCTGGGGTGTAACGTCCCAAACCACAATGTAATTATGAGAGACGCCATAATGGAGGACTCTGGAAATTTCGACCATCTGAGGTTCTTTAACCTGCACCTAAATCTAAGTACATGGGCAAGAGAGAGAGAGAGAGAGAACTCTTTATTGAAAAGCAGAGAATTTAGCCGGCATATGCAAATCGCTGACTTGCTACTCTGCGTGGGGAAGGGGATGGGGGACTGAAAGTAGGGAGAGAGAGAGAGAGAGAGAGAGGAGGGGGAAAGGCTATAAGATGTTAAAATAGAATAAAAAATAAGAAAAAAAAATTACACCATCTCCCGCTAAAGGGAACCATGTGTAGATGTGAAGCAGCGGGCGCTAACGCTTACACTGGCGGCGGCGTTGACGCTGGCGCTCATCGCAGCGTTGCGCAGGAGAGAAAACTGGGGAGGCGCAAAGCAGGCAGTGATGGAGCAGTGTTTCCTACTGGAACATGCCAATCGCTGCTAATGGGCAATGAGAGACAGAAGACTCCGACTGGACACAGAGACCCGCACTCCGCTTTTAGTTAACGCGCACGCTGCGAATTTTTATTGTTCAACAACGCACAGGAGAAATCTTCCACCGGCACCACCTTGGAGGTCAAGATCCATTGCCATATATACGGGATGGCCAGTGAACGGTTGTGCAGCGCGAGCAGTCGGTTTTTTCAACCAAGAAACTCGCTAGCAGACGCTGCCTGCGTCGGCGTCGCGAGGCGAGAGAGGGGGAAGCGGGAGGAGAGGAGAGAGAGGGGGGTGACACGCATGCGCAGTGGGAGTGTGAACGCCGTGGGCAGGGGATGCGTAGAGAGAGGGGGGGAGCGTAGGAGAGGAGAGAGAGGGGGACGCGCATGCGCAGGGGGAGTTAGACGCCGCGGGCAGGGATGGAGAGAGGGGGGAGTGTAAGAGGGGGAGAGAGGAAGGGAGGCGCATGCGCAGTGAGGGTGTGGTTGCCGTGGGGAGGGATGCCTAGAGGAGAGAGAGGGGGAGAGGACGTTTTTTATTTTTATTTTTTCTTTAACTGTTTGCGCATGCGCAGTAAGGGTGGGCACGCGGCACACCACCACCACCACCACCACCACCACCGGATTAAGCTTCGCCATAAGATGCTTCACATCTAAAAGCAGGCTCGTTCTTTTGTCTATTAGGCGGGAGCGTGCGTTGATAGAGTCTTATTGCGTGGTTTCAAAGTAGAGCTAAAGTTTCTTCAGCTGACCGATACTGTCCAAATACGTGAACAAAAGTTTCATCGCACGCCTCTGTAGCGTGAGGCAGGCTAGAGGGCCCAATACAGAGTCAAATGAGAAAGTTCTTTGGGTTATCGAATGCATGTAATGTTCATAGAGCGCACGCTCATCGGCATACGCGCGACACTCAAATAAAATGTTCCACAGTTTCGATGGAGCCACAGTCGTTGCAACACGGACTCGCTGCTTGACCGAAGCGGTACCGTAAGCTGTTTCCATAGGCGGTGTTTAGACGAAGACGATGGTATAGGGTTTCCAGATGTCGAGGAATTCTGGATGGGACTCTTGTTCTGAGATGCGGGTCGATTGAGTGGAGGAAGGCATAATGATGTGTCGGAAGGTTCCAGAGCCTCTTATTTTCTTCAAAAGCAAGTCTTCTGGCCAGCTGAGAAGCATCCGATTTGGTGAAATATGTTCGCCTATAATTTTGGTGTTGAAGACCTTTGCGTGCTGCTTCATCTGCTTTTTCATTGGCCAGAATACCACAATGAGCCGGTATCCATTGAAACGTGATGAAGTGACCTGTGGTAATAGCCAAGTGGTGTAAGTATGCTATGTCGAATGAAACTGGGTGATAATTAGTTCTCTTTAGGAGGTTGACAAATATTTGTAGTGCTCCCTTGGAGTCGGTGAAAATTACCCATCGGTCCGGCGTTTGGCGCAGGATATAGAGGACAGCTTCTTTGATGCCATGAAGCTCTGCTGTCGTCGAGGATGTCCTGCGCTGTAGCCGATAAGATAGTGTTTGTCTTGTAGAGGGAACATATAGGCCATAGGAGGAGGTCTCCTGAGTGGTTGAGGCGTCAGTATAAATATGAGAGTGCTCAGCATAGTGCTTGGCTATGTGG
>JALIZH010021603.1:0-45343 GCA_030522465.1 Rhipicephalus appendiculatus
CACAACGACCATGCCAGAATAAAAGTAGGCTGCGAAGTCGCCATGACTCTCATCGACCTTAGTAGAAATGCGCCCGATCTCCGTGCGTTGATGTACTGCGCAGAATTTGCGGAAAGATTACCGGTTTACCGACGCACCTCCGAAGCTTCACCCACTCATCATCATTCACTCCGTCAGGATATAGTGCCGTCATCTCCAGTTCTCGTCTCGTTTCCGAGGAAGGGCGCTGTCCTATAGACATGCGTACAATATGGCGGTTGGGTGAAGGTACGCTAGATGGCGTTGGCGGTGCAGCTGCTGTCCGATTGCACGGACCGCCGTACGAGTGCGCTTGCCGGATCGTGCGCTTGGCGGACCATGGACGACGACCGGTCGTTGAAGTTTGAATAAAATTTCACACACACTATCGCTTTGATTACTGCTAGGGCGAAACCACTGAAGATTTCACGGTGTAACCATGATTGCTTCAGTCACCATAACCCTCATCGACCATTTAGTATAAGCGCGCCCGATCTCACGTCGGTGATGATGTACCGGGCAGAATTCACGGAAGATTCACGGTTTACCGATGAACCTCCGCAGCTTCGCCCACTCCCATCATCATTCACTCCGTGGATATGCTGTGTTTTTTTTGTGCTACATCAGCGTAGCATAGAACATTTTGGCTAAATTCTTGGCGGCATATATGGCAGAAAACTTTGCACTAATATTATTCAGCTTCAAAGGCCTTACACACACGCCATTGCTTAATATGTAAACTAAATTGGGTGTAGATAAAAGAAACTAAACTCTTCTAATAAATTTTCTCACAAAAAAAAAGACCGAGACAACATTCTGGGAAATTTGGAAGGTACCCCATGTGACCAAAAATGTTTTTATCTCCGAAATATTCTAACAGTTCACTGTTTTCAATGTAGCCAATCAGCACAATTTTTTTCGAGTACATTTGCGGTGGTTGCCAAAATGGCTGGGACGTTTGGCGTGGAATGACCCCAATGACTGTTCTTATACCGAATGGATCAGTTTTAAACCGCGGGCAGCATAGAATGTATGAGTGTGAAACTTTTCATTCACGCTTTACTAATACCAAATTGCCCAATACTAGCGATACTTTGAAAATTCAGTCACAACGCCTCCGCCACGTTACAATTTAAATGACGCAACTACAAAGCCGAGCTGCATAATTCACAATCAGAACTGAAACTGTGGTCTGGGTCCCGAATGCAAATTTATTCTAGGGGCCCTCCGAATCGCCAGCTGCTGTAGCCCGACATCGGGCGCCTACAGATACGGCGAATAATGTAATGTTCGAATAAGTAAAATACAATAAAAGCCACCGTCTCACCAAACTTCTGCCATTTAAATTTGATATTCGTTATGATTTCAATTTCGCCAACGGATCTGCACCTGTGCCCTCTCTCTCCCTCTTTCTCATTTTTTGTCAGGTGAATTCTCGTTTGCGATCGATGATAATTTTTTTTTTAATTTCGGTACTTCATTCTGAAGATTGAAAACCTGCTTCTAAAAACTTTTTCCTTCCAGAACATTGTTGCTGACAACACTGTATCCACCTCAAGTCAAGCTCATTGCTTTCTGCATTTAAATTTTTGAAACTATTTTGTTCACCTTTGTTATACTAATTCCCGTGTATTCCTTCCCATCTATGTGTACTCCCTTCACAATCTTATCTAATACGTCAGCGCGAAATATGTCACACCACGAAGAATGACGGTGAAGGAATAATATTTTCTTGCGATAGCAAATATATGGCCACTCTCGGTGGATTTTTGGCGTTGCCGTTGCCGTCGCCGTCATGTCGCGATATGTATATGTATGTATATATATCAAAAAGGCACAAAAGAAAAATAAATCAGAAGAAAAAAAAACTCCGAAGCACCAGATCGGTGATTCGAACAAGCGATCCCCTCACTCCCCCACCGCGCCGCCTTCGACAACTATACCACGCGCCATGCTTGAGCCGGCATATTAAGGGCAAGCTAATTAGATGCACGAATTACCGCTGGCGGTGCGCAGATGTCGGAGGAACTTGAGCGTGTTTTCTATCACGCAACGCTCCTATATTTTTTTAATGTGAAAATTGCCTCTGAGACGCGGACGAAAAAAGGTCTCTTTCTGTACCCACTCGTGATGTGGAAAGAAAAAAGAACGCCGGGAACACCTTGGGTCAGACGCCACCACGTGGCAAGGAACGCAGAGGGGCCACTCCACGCACCGCTGTTTAAAAGAAAAAGAAATATCTAAGAGCGTCGGGTGCTGCATTGTCGACAGTTGCGGCGCATTGCTCAAACACTAAGACGTAACAACTGTGTCAGTTGCTAGTTCACGCTTGTCCTGTGTATGCCTGCGTGTCCTTGTCGAGCGTCCGTCTTGGTGCTTCAGCGGCGCGCTACAATTATCGAGCTACTTGTCGTTCTTCGTGTGCCATTCCAATTTCTTGCTATCGCATTCATTGCTTTGTCCTTGCGGCGAAACTGTGACTTTTGTTATGATGTAGCTCGTCCTAGTCACCTCCCTCCGCGAATGTAATCTAGGAATACTGCTTTAATATGCGCCTATCAGACTACCTCACCGCACACAATGTCAGTAATTCTGCTATAAAGGTCCTGAAAAAAATCAACGTTTTGGACTCTGCCTTTAGAGACTGTGTATACGTGTTCGTCTTTCTATGCTATCCTACACGCTACAGAGGCCCTTCACGCTTCCACTGATACGTGTACAAATTGGTTTGAATGATTTTATTACTTCCATTCCGTGGTGAGCTGAGTGTCGACTTGATGATTTAGGTCTGCTGGTTCTAACGCAGCCTACGTTCCCAAGTCTTCAGATCAAAATAATACAAGAAAGAAAACATCAAGGCAGTCATCGGTATCTATTCCAGATTAGAGCTGTGTGGAAGTTGTAAGCTCGCAACGGCCTACAGCAGAGTGTATGATTGCACAGGCCCCGGATGAAGACGTCTCGAACAGAAAAGGAACAGCCATCATCGGGCTTACGAATCAGTGAGCCATAACAACGAACTTCGTGTTCTAAGTTTCTATTCCGACCCTTTTTTTTTAATGTTTCGAAAGAGCGCAGATAATCTCGAAGCTCAGTGTTTCGCTTGAAAAAGCCGGACTATTCAAAAGCTGTACTTCATCTTCATCCTTTTTTTTTCTTTTTTATTGGAAGTCAAAGCTGCCAAATTTCAGTAATACAAAAGCAGGCAAGATAATGCAGCGATGAGCGAAACCTCTTGAAATTTTAAATCGCTTGGTTCATATCTTTTTCCGTATACATGTTTTCGTATTTTTTTAGAAAGCATCTCACAATATGCAGCAGGAAGCAGTAAAACAAGCTGGCTGCAGTATTACCAGTTCTGAAGAAGTTAATGATCCCCACATGGTAGTCTTTTTCATGTTCATTTTTCTTTTTTTTTATTATTACTTTTTTTTTGCCGAGGATCTAACAAGTTTCTTCGTTCGATGTGAGCAGCTGCGATTGCGTCTGAACGATAATCCTGCCGGAAGTAATACGACAGCGTTCAATGTTTTACGCCTCACCGAATTACCACCGGAAGTAAGAGACAACGAAGCATAGGATGGTGATGGTTAAAAGGGGCGGTGTGCTTTTAGTCGGTTAGCGATTAAAGGAAAATAAGAATAACAAAGCAGCATATTCAGTGCTATTTCAGTTTTTTTCCCATATCACGTATAACGAGCTGTTGTCGTTTCCAACAAAAGCACTCGCGATAAAATCTGCGAGCCAGAGCTAAATACACTCATTAAATATACTGACTAAACAAGAATAGGCTCACATTGCTGCGCAAAAAAAAAAATCTGCTCTGGAACTTTTCTCGGCTCAATGAAACGCAGACTACCTCGAGAAAAAAACAGGGAAAAACATGCTTTAGGTAGAAAATAATGAATGGTAATAGATTGAAAACGCACATCCACAAAAATAAGTAATATGTGTTCAAATGCGGGTACCTTCGTCTCATTAGTGTTAGCTTATTCAGCCTTAGCCTACTTCTATAGTTACTTTTCCTCTAGTTAAAAAAGCACTCGCATTAATGCACGAAGTTAAAAAAAAAGAGGGAAAGTGGTCGTGGAGTTCACTCTTTTTTTGTCCGCCAATTCGAAGATCCTCACGCCACTAACACAGGACGGATTATCAAGCACGAACATGCAGGCAAGTTTTCACGTCGACCAACAAAAAACTTGGCAAATGTTGGAAGGTCGGCACGGAACATTTATGCAAGTGCACCAAAAACAAAAAAAAATCGACCTTAACATAGAGAGAAGGACTGTCAAAAATAAAAAAGAAAAGCAAATAGTTAAGATGCTAAAACCGAATTGGCAAAAACTTTAACTCACTGATCATACTTTGAATTGCAACTATCATTTGCTAGTAACTGCAAACACTAAGCTGAACTCTCTTGTCAATGTTTTTAGAACATTAGATCGCATTTCATGGGTCGAATACGGCGTAGCAAAGGTTTAGTTTGGAGTTAATTCTTTATACATACTTGCACAAACATCTACGTGCAAATCAGGCAAAGAATTCTGGACAATAATAGTGTCGTTTCACAATTCCGAGATAGATTATATTGGTGCCACCTGCGCGAAAGGTAGGCCTGGAAATAAGATAACCGTTTCTTTTTTCTTTCGTCTTCAGCCTGTACACCTTGAGCCTGTACACGGTTTGGGAGTTTCCTGATCTTGCATGCGGTGCTGTATTTGTGGAGAGAGTCGTTCCCCGAACGACTTCAATGCTCAGCTGCTCAAGTAGATTTACTACGCCATGCGAGGTATAATTATTCACAGAGCAGCCGCAATGCCAATGTTTTTTTTTTTTGCGTGTGGGCAGAGTGAACAAAACTGGCAGACATACGGACAAAAATGGAGACATGGTGGCAATCTGTGCAAACTCGGAGCCAACCCTTTCTTCTTCAACCAGTTTAGTGCGCTGCATTTGGTAAAGTACGTGCAAGAGAGAGAGAGAAAGCATGAAGAGGAAAGGCAGGGAGGTTAACTAGACGAGCGTCCGGTTTGCTACCCTGCACCGGGGATAAGGGACTGGGAATTAAAAAAATTACACCATCTCCCCGCTAAAGGGAACCATGTGTAGATGTGAAGCAGCGGGCGCTAACGCTTACACTGGCGGCAGCGTTGACGCTGGCGCTCATCGCAGCGTTGCGCAGGAGAGAAAAACTGGGGAGGCGCAAAGCAGGCAGTGATGGAGCAGTTTTTCCTACTAGAACATGCCAATCGCTGCTAATGGGCAATGAGAGACAGAAGACTCCGACTGGACACAGAGACCCGCACTCCGCTTTTAGTTAACGCGCACGCTGCAAATTTTTATTGTTCAACAACGCACAGGAGAAATCTCCCACCGGCACCACCTTGGAGGTCAAGATCCATTGCTATATATACGGGATGGCCAGTGAACGGTTGTGCAGCGCGAGCAGTCGGTTTTTTCAACCAAGAAACTCGCTAGCAGACGCTGCCTGCGTCGGCGTCGCGAGGCGAGAGAGGGGAGGAGCGTAGGAGAGGAGAGAGAGGGGGTGACACGCATGCGCAGTGGGAGTGTGAACGCCGTGGGCAGGGGATGCGTAGAGGAGAGAGGGGGAGCGTAGGAGAGGAAAGAGAGGGGGGGACGCGCATGCGCAGGGGGAGTTAGACGCCGCGGGCAGAGATGGAGAGAGGGGGAGTTTAAGAGGGGAGAGAGGAAGGGAGGCGCATGCGCAGTGTGGGTGTGGTTGCCGCGGGGAGGGATGCCTAGAGGAGAGAGAGAGGGGGGAGAGGAGGTTTTTTATTTTTATTTTTTTTAACTGTTTGCGCATGCGCAGTAAGGGTGGGCACGCGGCACACCACCACCACCACCACCACCGGATTAAGCTTCGCCATAAGATGCTTCACATCTAAAAGAGAAAGAGAGAAGGAGAGCACTGCACGTAGAAAGAAGTACAGTCAGTCACTGAGGCCGGAGCTTTTCTGACCTACATGATTCAACTGGGAAATCGCGGCCTTTGAGAGGGCCGTGGGCGAGCCTTGGTGATTACTGAAGCGCTGAAAACACTGGATTAAAAACCTCCAGTAGTTGCAGGGCAGTTCGGGCTGTCGGAATATTTAGCTTATTCAAGATCATAAGTAGGGTTTCCAGAAGAGATCGAAGCATCGCAGGAATGTCCCGCTCTTTCTCAGGCAAAGTCGTGGGGAACCAGCGCCGTCGTTGACTAGGTAAATGTCTGCTGCTACCATCGGAGTCACTTTGGATTGTGCTCTGGCTTTGGCTGTCGCTGCAGTTCTGGCTGTGGCTCTGGCTGCAGCTTTGGTAATGCCAGCCATGCTTCGTAGTCAACGTGCTTTGCGGTGGTCTTGTCTTCAGAAATCGAGCCGGATGTGTCTGGTCTAAGAAGCGGAGGAGGGGGCCACATGTGAAGTACGCTTTACAGAGTCCCTTGAACCACTACGGCGTCGGGAGCGCCGCATTCCGACGATAGAAACAGATTCCCGACGAAAACGCACGGTCTCGCACCATCTGCATGCTCAAGGATCTCCTCTTCCTTCTGTATCTTGGGGTAGTCATTTAAAGAAGCGTTGTGGGGCCCGAGGAAATGGCGGCACTTGAGTACCGTGGCAGCGCAGGAGTCTGCAACGTGTGGTTAGGCGCAGCGCGAGCAAAATACCGTGTTCTGACACACGGCGCTCATGTGTCCAAACCTCATACATAACATAAGCAAAGAAATTAAAGGAAGTGTCTTCTAGATTATCGTATGCTCCGTGCTACAGTAAGCATGTTGAACAACAACTAATTAAAAGAAAAAGAACACGTTGATCCGCAACGGGGATTTAACTGTCACAGCTCCCTTGTCCGACAGTTCTATTTTGCACGTTTGTTCCGATGCCGTGAATCGCTTCGAAACAAACATTGCTATAATATATCGCTCTCGAACGTACCGCTTTTGTGGTAAGCTCTTTTTAATCTGCCTAACGGATAACGGAATGCCTGTCTATGGTGCAGCTTGATGTGCGGCAGCAATGTTCTCGACAAATGCTATATGGCGTTTTTCTCATTGTCGCCAACCAATTTTTCCACGCAGCTTAACTGCGTGGAAAATTGGTTGGGGAAGGTTCTCTTTTATGTTTTCTCTTTTTTTTTTTCGGGGACAGGGGGTAGGGCTGTGGAGGCGGCTGTCTTTTGTAAATGCTCTGGCAACACAATTAAATCATCCGGGCTTCAATATTTTCATTGTCGATAGTTTGGTTCATTAATTGAATGAACTGTAGAGTGATTGAAATCTTCATTGAATGAATGAATGAATGAATGAATGAATGAATGAATGAATGAATGAATGAATGAATGAATGAATGAATGAATCTAAGGAAGTATGCTGTGCTCTCGGCACCAAGTGACCTTAAGGAATGCGGCCAAGAGTGGGCCGACAGGCGCCTTTCTTTAAGCGAGACTTCCAGTAGTTACGGATTTCGGTGGCGGCGGTGGCGGCATAGTTCGGGAAAAACCCAGCGCCGGCGTGTGTGCACATACGTGGCCGTAGAAGGTGCGCCGGTAGTATCCGTATTTGTAAGCTCCGTTTTCCAATGAATAATGTTCTCTCGACCTTAGGGTTGTCCGCGAGCAGGCCGTTTCTGGCAAGGAAATCTCATCTTTTATTAAGGTGAGTTGTCATTCCATGTTGCACCATTTTCTTTTGGCCTGGGTATGAAGGCGTGAGCGTCGTTGTTGCCTGTAGCATTTGCAGTGTCGCGCTGCTAAGCACTTGGATGAAGATCCAATTCACGGTATTGAGGCACGAAAAAGTTACGAGGGAGCATTGCGCCATGCAATAGGAAGAAACAAAAATATTAGATCAGACACCAAACGCCAAGCTTCGATTGCCCTTCACGATGCCGTGAAGTCACGTGCGATGTCAGTGCACGTTAAAGAACACCAGATGGTCAAAATTTCCGAAGCCCTCCACTACGGCGTCTCTCATAATCATATGGTGGTTTTGGGACGTTAAACCCCAGATATTATTATATCGATTGCCCTTGTTTTCCCGCTGGAGTGAAGTGCTTCGGATTTTTCCTCTAGTCCTACAATAGCGTACCTTTTCTATCCGAATTCTGTGTCGCGAGCAGCCTCTTGGTGAAGTTGGCGTGCGAGAAAGTTTCAGCCTGAGGGGTACTTGACGGGTCGATTGGAAACTC
Organism: Rhipicephalus appendiculatus; assembly: GCA_030522465.1. Taxonomy (NCBI): domain Eukaryota; kingdom Metazoa; phylum Arthropoda; class Arachnida; order Ixodida; family Ixodidae; genus Rhipicephalus; species Rhipicephalus appendiculatus. The sequence continues at coordinate 8,211 of JALIZH010021603.1, forward strand.
TAGTTTGTTTCGTGTTATCCGCGCGAACTTCACTCAAGTTGTCGCATCGGCATCGCCTTACGTTTCATTCGGATTTGCCATACAAGAAAATTTGACTCTCGGCAAGTTTACGCGGGCCCCAAGGCAAAATTGAATGCGTCTCTCCTGGGAGACGCAGTCCACATGTTAAGATGCATGCACTCCATCAACGGAAACACGTCGTTTCATAGACTTGTCGCGTTCTTACGTAGCTATAATGCCTCTTACAGTACCTACATATGAAGGGTCCGTTTTTTTTATTACTCCATTCCTTTAATGACCGCGGTCAGTGGCGTTAGTATCCCGTCTATCCGGAAAGAGTGGAGGGAGACGAAGGGGTGTGCGGAAATACAGATATCGCCGGCCGGCAGATGTAGGCAGACACGCAAGACGAACTGCGTGCATGAATAGTGAGCTGCATCAGTAGAATAAGAAGCGCTGAAAAGTTCATAAACAGAGAACACCACACAAGAACATCACATGAGATGTTCTTTTTGCGTCTTTTGTTGCGAATTTCACACGGCTGTTTATTCCAATAAAATGTTCCATCTAGCCCCATCAGAAGCTCATCTGTTCTTGCCGTCATAATGATTTGGAAGCTCTCCTGCCCGTATGATTCATTGAAGCATCGCTGTATAACATACGACTACAGTAAAGTACAGCCGCCAGTCAGGGACGCTAAACTATTCAGTCCTAAGGAGGGCGAATCGAGACCCTCCCCTTAGTGAGCCTGGTGGGTAGAGAGGCAGAAGGGCGAGGGGGTGCGAGTGCACCCATTCTACCCCTCCCCTCGACTAACTTCCAGCTTGGGAAATGACTGTTTTTTCCGCTTGCAAAATGGCTCAAAACGGACGATTACAGCTGCAGTAATAAACTTGCGTACATCGCAGGAAGAGACAAAAGGACAAAGAACAGACAAAGACGAGTGGTGCTCGCCGGCATTGTGCCCACTGCGCACAATGCGGCTGCGTTCCATCCTTTGAGAAGACCAGCATCTTGTCCAGGCATCGCAATGAAAGTACTATAATGATTATTGAGGCAGCAGCTATCGCGGAAGGGGCCTCGGTTGGCAAGCTGTCAATTGCGCTAACACAAAAAAGAGCCGGAGTTTCTAAAACCACACAGGCGCACTTATCCGCCTCAGATTGTTTTTGTTTTTTTTTTTACGTTTCTTGTAGGTTTGTGGACTATCTTACACTGTGTCGTTGGCTATTGTATTGTGGTTGGGGCGTATACTATATGGTGTACATAGTTATATATGCGTGTTTTTCTAAATAAAGAAACAGTGGGATATCAGTGGTTATCTTTCTCTGTTGTGTGTCCCTTCATCTTTTCCGCCGCTGCACACAAGTTTAACAGGGAATACAAAATAGCCCGTAGAAATACCGTGCTACAGCTACAAGCAATCCTATAGCCGGCGTTCCACTTTAGTTCGCGCAATTCAGGGTCCAATACACTCCGCTCAAACTGAACTTCAGGGAACAAAAAATAATGTGCATGTATCGAGCATTCACTTTCGCAAACACGTAGTTTCATAACAATGTCATTATTTGAATATCATATTATTTGTGTGGTGAACTGTCAATTGTCTGCGTCACACTTTACTGCCCTCCTAAGCTAATTTTGGCACCTAGAAAGTCAACGAGACGGCCACGAGGTCTCAATGTCGTAGGCGGCTTCATAGATAGATAGATAGATAGATAGATAGATAGATAGATAGATAGATAGATAGATAGATAGATAGATAGATAGATAGATAGACAGACAGACGGACGGACGGACGGACGGACGGACGGACGGACAGACAGACAGACAGACAGACAGACAGACAGACAGACAGACAGACAGACAGATAGATAGATAGATAGATAGATAGATAGATAGATAGATAGATAGATAGATAGATAGATAGATAGATAGATAGATAGATAAGGTCAAAAGTGCTTTTGGTACGCAAACATATGGTTCACATTTAATAATCGAAAGCACTATCTACACTTACGATGGCTAGCATACAAATAACATATTGAAATATTGGCAGCGCAAACTGACGGGACACAGAAAGAGGACACAAACAAGCGCAGTGTTTGTGTCCTCTTTCTGTGTCCCGTCAGTTTGCGCTGCCAATATTTCAATATGAATCTATACCAACTAGCCCGCCTTACAACCCTTCTACAAATAACACCTTTGTGAGCAGAGTCCAAGGCATATATTGCGGTCACATGGATTACCACGAACAGTGTCTAAAGCAATATTTATCAAGCAGTGGGAGGCAAATCAACCACGACCCATAGCCCTCGAAATGAAAACGTGGGTCTGAGAAACATTATTATCAGTTACAGACAGTTTAATAATAATAATCAACACAGAATAATAAACACCCAATTTAAGTGCATTCACTGCCCGTCTCTGCCAGTCTCAACTAATGTAAAGTTCGATATATGTGCGTATATCTCAATACAGTTTATTTTATTGATTATTATTATTTTTTATTTTTGCAATGTATTGAATACAACCGGAAGCTCCAAAAATGGTTTCCCTGCCTTCCTATCTTTCTTTTTATTGTCTGTGAAGGTTCGCATCATGCTCATAAAAAATGGCCTTTCATGCCGACGCAAGAATATGCTGAGGAGCTCCACCGTGCTTAGGAATCTTCGTCATAACCCACACCGTCAGGCCCTTGGCCGCAGTGAAGAGTAATCACGCACGCGTGTCGAGGAGATATGCTCATAAATCCGCTAAGTGGGCGCGCAGTTGTGGCACGCCGCCAAAGCGGCGATCTACAGACGATCATGCCTTCCTACTGCTGCACCGTACTGCGTATCGCGAGTGGATTGACGAGATGATGGGAGTCCAAAACGACGAAAGATGGGCCCTCCATTCAGAAGAGCCCGACCGCCGCGCCGTAATGGCCGGGTTCATCGACTCAAGGAAAGCATCGTAACCCACGGTTTGCGTCTCGAAATTTGTCATCAGTCGCCGTTCTCACGGACACGGAACGGAATAATGGCGAGACGGAAGGTTTGCATTCAGCGGTGCACTGCATTCGCAAGAATGACGTCGCCTTAATTTCACGGCCTCGATCAGTACGCTGCTGTATATGCATGCAATGTTTGGTGATTAACACCGTAGAGCTCCGCGATGAAAAGGCAGTGTCCCTCAACCAGTTGTGGGAGGTGTTTCTCGTTGACTTCGAACCTATCTCGATGATCTGTTTCTTCGTTCCTGTCATTGCAGTCAGAGTATGTCAACGTCATAAGGGCTCTCGATAATCTGATGTGAACGCAAAAACCATGCACTGTGAAGTGATGTCGTCATGGCCACCTAGCAATGCAGCAGTCAGTTTTTCGGAGGTCTGTTGACGAACGCGAAAGTTATGGCAGTAATGCTTCTGCTGTTTAACGATCGTGTTAACCTGAAGTTGCTACGCCTAAAAATGATTTTTTGTTTGCATCCGTTGCTACGCCTAAAAAATGAATTTTCGTTTGCGTCTGTTGCTACGCCTAAAAAATTAATTTTTGTTTGCGTCCCACTACCGCTAAAAATGGTGGTGCGCTTAAAATTTACTCGTGTCAACCTCAGTGGTAGATTGGTTCTGGTGCTCGGCTGTTCACCCCGAAGTCGCAGGTTCGATACCAGCGGCAGGAGTCGCACTTCGATGGAACCGAAACGCTAGATATCCGCCTGCTGTGATTTGTCAGTGCACGTTAAAGCACACCAGATGATATCATTTTCGGAGCCCGCCAATAAGGCGTACCTCATCATAGTTTTGCACCATAGTGAAGTACGCGCTATATGCGCTATATGGTTTTGGCACGTAAACACCCCGATTTTATTATTAATAAAGTGCATTCGTGCATTCAAGGATTGCAGTGGGACCATTGCTGCTGCCAAGGAAAAGAGCTTCTCTTTGTATACGAAGAAATTTTCTTTCGTAAAAACGTCAACAAATCTAATCGTTACGGTCTTAAAGCGGAGCTTACGTCTCCGTTGGGATCAGTCGCGTGATCATATGCACGCTTTTCTACTACGTGCACGGTTTGCACTACGTTACGTTATCCGATGCATGCGCGGCTAAACCGAGAGCAGAGAAGACTGCGGCCATCTTCAGTTTTATTTCGAATCCTCACGTCACACTGTTACGAGACGCCTGAGTCTGCAATCTGCGTTGCACGGGACGCGCCGAGTGACGTAAGCGGGAGCGTTCGTAGCCAGCGAGCCCCCCCGCTCACACAGGGCAGACGGCTTCCAGCTAGCGACAGCAACGCGTCGATACGGCGTCTTCTTGCTACTGTGGGCATTTGTTATGCGCTTATTCTCATCTGTACATTATCATAATCATCATCATCCATTTTGTCTCTCCGTCCTCATCGTCACCGAGTGTCATCACCATCATCATCGGGTGTGTGCGCGCTCTGCCTCAGGCTGCCTGTTCGCTGCCGAGTCCTCGGGCAGAATAAACGCCGTCTAACCCAAGACGTCATACTACCCCCAATAAATGCTACGCAGTCTTGTAAACGCGTCTTCTTCATTGTGACCCACGGACATCACACACACTTTTATCCTTTAAGCACATTTATCCTTTAAACACGACGCGAATTCACACTACACGTGAATTCGCGTCGAGTTGCTGAGGCATCTTAGAAATTGGTTCCATTACATAGACCTAAAATCATAGGCGTACACAATTTTCTTCATTTAAGAGGGGGGGGGGCAAGTCGCACTGCTGCCCCCTCCGCCCTTTGGTCAAGTCCTGTAGAAAAGGAGCCCCGCAGTGGATGAAAAAACGAACATGAAGCGAGGAAGCGCTTCACAAAGGCCTGCTGTTGGTCCCCGGCTGTCGGGCATAAGGGTGAGAGAGTCTTTTGAATGCAGCATTAGGGCTCCTAGCTCGCCATATTCGTCAAATAAACATGCGTAAGAAAAATGAAGCTAAAGGTTGTACTGAGTAAAGGTATGAGTCAAAATTAACACCCTCCTTTAGATGTTTAGGGGGAAGGGGGGGACCATCTCCCTGCACCGCTCCCCCCCCCTCCGGACCATGCTCTCGCCATTGCTCAAAACAGTTAAAGTAGACCGCCATAAAGATATCGGGAAAAAAGTGCAGTACTCGTTTATTCGATCCTATACCGTTAAGGGGGATCGTTGCTTCCGTGTCACTTAGAAAGCGGTCTATTGTTTTAGATGTGAAGCATCTTATGGCGAAGCTTAATCCGGTGGTGGTGGTGTGCCGCGTGGCCTCCCTTACCGCGCATGCGCAAACCCATTAAAAAGATTAAAAAAAAACCTCCTCTCCCCCTCTCTCTCCTCTAGGCATCCCTCCCCGCGGCAACCACACCCCTCACTGCGCATGCGCCTCCCCTCCTCTCTCCCCTCCTTCGCTCCCCCTCTCTCTTCTAGGCATCCCTGCCCGCGGCGTCCACACTCCCACTGTGCATGCGCGTCCCCCCCTCTCTCGCCTCGCGACGCCGACGCAGACAGCGTCTGCTAGCGAGTTTCTTGGTTGAAAAAACCGACTGCTCGCGCTGCACAAACGTTCACTGGCCACCCTGTATATATGGCAGTGAATCTTGACCTGCAAGGTGGTGCCGGTGGGAGATTTCTCCTGTGCGTTGTTAAACAATTAAAATTCGCAGCGTGCGCGTTAACTAAAAGCGGACTGGGGTCTCTATGTCCAGTCGGAGCCTTCTGTCTCTCATTGCTCATTAGCAGCTATTGGCATGTTCCAGTAGGAAACATCGGTCCATCACTGCGTGCTTTGAGCCTCCCCAGTTTTCTCTCCTGCGCAACGCTGCGATGAGCGCCAGCGTCAACGCCGCCGGCAGTGTAAGCGTTAGTGCCCGCTGCTTCGCATCTACACATGGTTCCCTTTAGCGGGAGATGGTGTAATTTCTTATTCATCACACTGCACAGTACTGCTAGACCCGAAATTCCAGGATGACATATTGACCGGACAGATAAAGGAGGAAGGAACGGGTTTCGGTAGCGATAGCGGAGAGCGGAGAGCGCGATGGCGGCAGCGCCGTGAGATAGTCTTTCGCGAGGGGCGCCACAGAGACGCCGGTTACGAGCAGCCGAGGTCTGCATCGGGCGTCTGGAACGACACGCACGCACAAAAAAACGCCGCACGTCTTCATTTACGGTTATACCGGAAAACGCGGTGGCGGCCGCTGAAGAGCCGCGTTGCAGGATTCGCGGCAGTCTGCAATAGCGACGTCTCCGTGGAATCAAGTCGTGACGTTGCAAGTGCCTCCTGGTGACAACGATGTTTGTCTCTGAGGGTGAAAAAAGGCCGCTCTTTCCCTTTGCCCGGTTCTTGCTGTCTCCGCTATTGCTTTTGCGTTGTTTTACTTCTTTCTCGTATCGTCGCGACGCGAATATGCATGCGAATGTCGGATGGCGGACAGAAAGACTTAGTTAGCGAGGCCTAAATAATTGAGTAGTTAATTATTGCATCTCCCCGCCGCTGGTGTATGAGCGGGAGGTTGTGTTTAAGCACCATTGTGCTAATAAAAGGCAAGCTTGTGGGTGCCGCTTGGTTTACAGGTATGAATTTTTCGCTTTGTTCTGCCTGTTTGTTTAGTAGCGATAGATTGCAAGATAGTTTCGCGAGAGTAGTCGAAGCAGCGTGTCTCACACGGCAAGGAAGTGTCTTAACTTGCGCGGCCGTGCCGAAGTGGAAAGCGTCCCAGGCAACCAACCGCCGCATAGGCATAAACTCCTCTTTATGGCTTACCGAAATGTGAGAGTTGAACAAGGCAACCAAATGTAGGAAACGAAACATCACTTTGAATTCATATGTCTGTTATCTATAAAAAATCGTAATGCGCAGTAACCGCACGCAATGGAGAGACTTTTTTTAACGTGGTAGGTAAACGACTTTAATTGATTTACGAGACATGAGAGGGGTGCTTGGGGGGGACAAGAAACGCAGGACGACGATTCGCCCACTTACGCAGGACAGTGCCTGATGGCCTGGTACTGTCCTGCATAGGTGAACCCACTGTCCGAAACTGTAGCTCCGGTTGCGAGTTGCACTTAGCAGCCCGCCGTCACTCCCGTTTTTCTGACCCTTGCTGCGGGGATTTGGTGTTTTCCCAAAAAAATTAGACATATGGAATTAAAGTCGAGTCTCCGCTATGTCTGTGCATTCCTGCCAGTTACTTTCTGAATCATAAACTTCGTTGGCTGTACATGTCGAGAACTTTGTTGACATTACGTGTTTAAGATTTTCTTGACAACCTGCGACGCTTGCATAATTCTTTCCTAGGAATCAGCTGAGACCTCCTTACAGGGGTGTGATGCTGCAGAAAATCCACCTCTCATCGATGGACTTCCGCGCGCAAAAGTCACACTTGCATCTAGAGATTCAAGACGGCTTATATCATGCATGCCGTCGGACTCGTTTCATCCCCACCAGATAGCTTAAATTGCCGACGGCTGTTAGCAAGTCTTAAATCTAAGCTGATTTGAACTTGCGGATACATAGATAAAATTAGCAGAAATTTTTGCACAACACATCCTACTTGTTCCTCAGTACTTAAATTTCCTTCAACCAAAAGAATATACCCGTTAGATGCACCAATTTTTTCTTAAGTTGTTCGTATTACCGTTTGGTGCAACATATTCAGTCACCGCGACATTTTCGAGCACTGCGTTAATTGCATCGATGCTTACGGAGAAACGTTGAGCGAAACATTAATACCGTTGACGCTGCAATAACACGTGGACGGTGCGATGTAAATAAGCTATAGAGCGACGTTCTTTGCTTTCCGGGTCACTAAGCACACGACATTCAACGTCATGAACAGACAGCGACGTCGGTCTGTTAACATTCAGGGGAGCAACAACTGCGTTCACTAGCGAATGCTCCACGCAGAGCAGTGCCTGGGAATCTCGGATTCGTACAGGTCTGCTAGAAACAGATACAGCCACGCACGAACGAGTGGCACTGTGCACCGAACCGAGAGCTCCACGCATCTGTTCCCAGACGGGCGCCGCTGTCAGAATCGCTGAAGCGATCGTGCGCCTATGGAGTGTGCTTCTCCTGCATACTTACGTGCAGCGCTGTGAAGAGACATTGCCGTTTAAGTGAGCATATAGCACACGTCGTATCCAGTCGACACCAGTGCGTCAGTAAGCTGAATAACTATTGGAATGAAACAACAACCTTTTGAGAATGAAAAAAAATTCTGATTGATTCAGAAATTTGTTCTTGGGGCACATCCCCATGTGATATCAAATGCACCCCATAAGTCCGAACGTAAACGAGTCATGATTTTTAGGTGTGTCCGTTTACATTAGGCAAGCTGGTACTGACGATGTTTCTTAAGAACTCTTCTGACGCATAAAAAGCACAGCACTGCAGTGAATGGCATGCTTCTATTATTCATTTTCTTGTCCCCGAAATAACTGCAGCACAGTGAAGCTGGAATACATCGTTCATAAACGTACGCAAGGCCGTACGCCTAATAACCCGTGAAATAAAAGAACCATCGCTCATAAATTCTTCTGTATTATTTTATATTGTTCCTACCTTCCAAAAAAGTACATTTTTAATGACGCCATTGTGTTTGGTCGGATACACAATGTTACGAAGACGACCCGCAAAATGATCTCGCATAATTACGTGCTAAATTCTGCTTAAGAAATCGCGCTTGGAAGAATGCCTGTTCCCAAGGGTTCGGAAGTTCGGTTTTCAAAAGCCATAGTGTAAATGCCCAAATGAACTACACTTAATTTTTTTTTAGCCCAACCAATGTCAAAACGCATAAAGCGTTCATGACTGCAAAACAGTGCGAAAAATAAGGACACAGAAAGGAACGGAACGGGCCAAGCTCTGCCTAAGTGTCCTAGTTTATTGCGCTGTTTCGCAGTCACAGAGGCATACCAACAAGCTCAGTCCCATAACCTCTAACCTGATTATGGCTGTAAGTGTTGCTATTATTGCCAGAGTACACAAAGTGGGTAACATGCCGTTATCACATTTTTTTTTTTTTTTGCGCAGTATGTACGTACTCCTTCATCTTCGTATCCCCACTCCTGCTTACAGCTTTCTTACACCAGCAGTACTTTACAAATAAAAAATAAATAAAATAAAAGTACATACATCGTAGTTGGTTCGAGGAGTAAACGCGAGGTAATTTTTTTTTCTTCGTACTGAAAAAGCAACTTGCGTAGACAAGCAATGTGTGGTCTCAACGAGAGAAGTTTCGCAGCAAAGATACCGCATTTATTTATTTATTTATTTATTTATTTATTTATTTATTTATTTATTTATTTATTTATTTATTTATTTTTATTTATTCATTTATTTATTTATTTATTTATTTACTTATTTATTTATGGTTAAGAAATAAAAGAATCCTCATCTCACCGTCTATTCTGGGATGCAAGCACTGTATCGAAGTGGCAGTTGCGCCGGCAGCGATAATCTACGGGGCCTTACTCGGCTCGGAACGACTTCAATAAGATGAACGGCCACACATTGCCCCATCTCGGAAGCGCTTTCGAGAAAGCGACATTCGTGAAAAAAAAAAAGTGCGCCGTGCAGTAGCAGCGCGTGATATGACTTCCCTGACTTGCTCACTTATTCTACTTTAAGACCACGCCATAAAATTTAGTATTTTCCTTACTCTAAAAGCCATTACACGCGCCCTGAAACTCCCTGAATAAGGGCACCGCTGTTTAGACTCTCGTGTCCCTATTCGCGTAGCCGCTGCAGTAATTAACAAGCAACTCGTTGGAGTTTCCTTTGTCTATTTGTTAAACGCGAAGCATTTCTTAGCGAACATCGGCGACTTTGAGCGTATCTAGCTATCTATCTATCTAGCCGCCTACGATTTTGTGCTCTCCTGGCCGTGTCGTTAATGGGATTTATACCAAATTTGGTATGGCATAACATGACTGTATGACGAACATAAATGGCTGGTCACATCATAAAAAACATGGCTAACTTGTCATGAAAAGTATGATTTACATGCCACGCTCATGGCGCGCTCGCGGCCGTTTCGTTAGCTTGATATGCACCAAATTTGAGATTGAGTGACGTGACTGTATGACGAACATAAATGACAGCTAATAATATGCAAATAATGACGTGCATGTCATGAACAACATGATTTGATTTACATACCACGCTCATGGCGCGCTCGCGGCCGTTTCGTTAGCTTGATATACACCAAATTTGGGATTAAGTGACGTGACTGTATGACGAACATAAATGACAAGTGGCAAAATGGAAATCATTACATGTCATGAGCGACATGACTTGCATGCCACGCTCATGGCGTGCTCGCGGCCGTTTCGTTGGCTTGATATACACTAAATTTGGGATTGAATGACGTGACTGTATGACGAACATAAATGACAAGTGGCAATGTGGAAATCATGACATGTCATGAGCGACATGACTTGCATTCCACGCTCATGGCGCGCTCGCGGCCGTTTCGTTAGCTTGATATACACCAAATTTGGGATTGAGTGACGTGACTGTATGACGAACATAAATGACATGTAGTAATATAGAAATCATGACATGTCATGGGCGACATGACTTTCATGCCACGCTCATGGCGTGCTCGCGGCCGTTTCGTTAGGTTGAGATACACCAAATTTGGTATTGAGTGACATGACTGTATGAGGAACATAAATGACAAGTGGCAATATGGAAATCATGACATGTCATGAGCGACATGACTTGCATTCCACGCTCATGGCGCGCTCGCGGCCGTTTCGTTAGCTTGATATACACCAAATTTGGTATTGAGTGACGTGGCTGTATGACGAACATAAATTACAAGTCGTAATATGAAAATCATGACATGTCATGGGCGACATGACTTTCATGCCACGCTCATGGCGTGCTCGCGGCCGTTTCGTTAGGTTGAGATACACCAAATTTGGTATTGAGTGACATGACTGTATGAGGAACATAAATGACAAGTGGCAATTTAGAAATCATGACATGTCATGAGCGACATGACTTGCATTCCACGCTCATGGCGTGCTCGCGGCCGTTTCGTTAGCTTGAGATACACCAAATTTGGTATTGAGTTACCTGACTGTATCACGAACATAAATCACAGGTCCTAACATGTAAAACATGACATGCAAATTATGTAAAGCATGATTTACTCCTTCCTGGCGGCTTCGCATTACATCGATTCCCACAGTGCGTGGGATCTGCCGGATTTTTTTTTAATCTTCTTTTGAAGAAGCGGAGCATTGCTGCTGTTCCATGTATTCTCCGTATTTTGATTTGCGCCTGGGCGTTTAGCTCACTGAGTTTGTCCTCACGAAAACTTCACGTATGAGTAATTGTATTTCCCGGCACTGGTCACTGGGGGAGTAGGACTTACCGCGTCTCTCTCCGTGTTTTAGATGCGGAGAATCTTATGCTCGGGGATATGTCCGTCCCTCCCGCGTCCCGCGTCCCCCCGTCCCGCGTCCGGCCACTTTCATGAAGTAGGGAAGCACCCATTATGTGAACCAGAACACTGTAGTAATATGAAGGCCGTCAACCACTACCACCGTCATCAGAGTCATGGCCGAGAGCACAGAGAGGCTGCTTAGCAATGGCTAGGCAGGTGGTGTCTGTCGCCCAGGTTGACTCCATTCCTTGATCTTGCTTGCATGAGTTTGGTGGGGGGCTTAGTCCGACCCTCTTCCCGTGTCCCACACCCCGACAGCTCATTCGCGTCCCCTCCTTCTCTCCTACGCTCCCCCTTTCTCTCCTCTAGGAATGCTCTACTCTACGGAGAGGTGCGCACGACAGGTGGTGCGACAGCTGCATACTCCGCTGGGGGGCGCCACAGTAGTTCCGCGGTATGAAAATCACGGGGAGCGGTGACGTTTATCCCGCTCAAGCCAGCCATCGCCCCTCTGCTTCGCATCCATACATGGTTCCCATTAGCGGGAGATGGGGAAGTTTTTTGTTTTAGGGGCGAAACTCCTTAAAGCGGCACCCGTTCGTCCCTCGTCGTAGTGCGTAACCAGTCTTACGCTTTGACCTCCAAGGTGGTGCCGGTGGGAGATTTCTCCTGTGCGTTGTTGAACAATAAAAAAATTCGCAGCGTGCGCGTTAACTAAAAGCCGAATTCTTCTGTCTCTCATTCCCCATTAGCAGCCATTGGCATGTTCCAGTAGGAAACGTTAGTAGAAGTAGAAGTGTTAAAAGCCGACTTCTGCTGTCTCTCATTCCCAGTAGCAGCCATTGTTTACCTCCAAGGTAGTGCCTGGTGAGATTTCTCCTGTGCGTGATTAAACAATAAAAATTTTGTTCAAAACGCCGTTGATTGATGAAATAAACCAACGAAAGACGCCAGATGTTTTCTAAAAGCAAAACGAAAAGACGCCAGATGTTTCTAAAGCAAAACGAAAAAGACGCCAGCTGCTTAACGAAAGACGCCAGGTGTTTTCTAAAGCAATGGTTTTATAATCAAAACCATATCGCGATACAGGTTTGTAGTTGACGATGCTCGTTGCCGTCGGTGTGTGCTCGTATGCAAGAACCACTTAGCTTACATTTCACCGACCACAAAGTGGTCATAATGAAAGGACAACGGAAACCAGCAATAAAAGTTTGATAAAACATTTAATCAATCGTTTCACGTCAATTTTTTCGGGCGAATTAACGGAAGAAATTTCACGGTTTAACCGATGATTACTTCCAGGAGCTTCGCCCAATCTCATCATCATTCACCTCGTGGATCTGCCGTCAATTTTTTTGGTACCGGTCACGTTTATCTCTAGTTGTCTTTAGGCCTGGCTTGAGCGTGTCTAATTATCGGTGATGATTATTTGCCGAAATCTGCTAAGAACCACATGTCCACTTCACACTGCGGCCGCTTCATTGAACGCGCGTTAACCGCGATTCCACGTAAAAACGTAAATCTTCCACAACTTCTCTACCCCATTCGCTGAAACAGAACAATCAACAATTTGTATAGTCCACGGTTATGATTTTATGGAAAGTGAAGGTTCAGAACAGCACGGCTCCAAGACGCGAGCTTTCATAAAATCTGCTTTGTTGCTTGTCAAAATAAAAAAACTGATTATAAGGCACACCTTGCTAGAGAACTTACAATTAATTTTTACCACTTTGATTTCTCCTGGTGCCCCTAAATCTAAGTAAAGCTGTGTTGTTGCATTCTTCTCCAATCGAAATGTGGCTTGTCGATCTTAGCAAGGTGATAAATGAGCCTTCAGCTACCACTCGCAAGTGCCCCTATGTCGCAATTTAATCAAGTGCATTATTGGTTGAGTATCTGCGTCTATCTATCTATCTATCTATCTATCTATCTATCTATCTATCTATCTATCTATCTATCTATCTATCTATCTATCTATCTATCTATCTATCTATCTATCTATCTATCTATCTATCTATCTATCTATCTATCTATTTCAGCGTACTTGTGAAAAGAAGTACTTATAAAACCTCTAATGTCTAACCCTTGTGCTATTTCTGTTACCATATGAATTTCGTTCTCCTATCAGATGAAATTTCTTCCGACCGTGGGCGGATTCACCAACTAGATCTCGGGGTGCCTCCGGCTTTCTAGAGCTGAGTTCCTGAACTTAAGTAAAGTTCTTGTCATGCCATGTCTTCATTAGCGAACCTGCCTTAGCTATGGCGGGACGAGTATTACTCTTCCTGCTCTTTCAGGGAGCGATTGAAACCCTTTTACACCCTGCATACTTCAGAGAACGACCATTTTTAGAGGAATGTGTATGGTACAAGCTATAAAGGTGAGATGTTCATGTCTGAGACATTCCGCAATTACAGGAACGAAGGAAATTGCTGCACTTCCTCGAAGTGAGTGCTGATGCTGGGGCGAAGCAGTGTGCATCGGATCGTGGCCTTCTATTTTGTTCTGGTTAATAGCCTTATATTTTCTTCTTGTTAACCTTTTGTTCTGTCATATGCTTTGATTGATGGGTGGTTAAATGTTGTGGCCTTTTGTTTTGTTTGTTCTGGTTAAGAGACTTTTGACCTTATTTTGTTCAAAGATGTTTCGGTTTGTTCACATGTTGTTGGCGTTGCTGCTTTGCCGCTTTGATGGTGTAGTGGCCTTCCATTTTGTTCTGGTTAACAGCCTTTTATTTTGTTCTTGTTAACCTTTTGCTCTGTCATATGCTAGGATTGATGGGTGGTTAAATGTCGGTGTTTGTACGTTGTTGTGGCCTTTTATTTTGTTTGTTGTTTTAAACCATCAACGCGCTATGTACGCTCTGTAGGCGGTATCGCGCTCAGATGTTTCGCACCTGCGCTTCGACTAGGGACTACAACGAGCCTCGACAACGACGGTTTCCGTGCGACCCTAAGGTGCTTCGCCCCTAAAGCGAAATGACGGCGAATTCACGAGCCTGTGGGAACACGAGCGCACGCATTGATTTATTATTTATTTATACATGCTTTCAGACCAATTTGCGATTGAGCTGTATGTATGAAGTGAGGAGCTTGAAACACCGGCTCATCAGAACTTGACATGTAGGTTAGGGTCATGTGAGAGCGGCTAAGAAAGCCTCTACCTGCGTCTGCAAAAATGAAATAAATAAATAAATAAATAAATAAATAAAAGCTGCGTACGCTAATGTTTATGTGCATAACCAGGCTTAAGAAAGGAAGAGTGGAAGTCTTGGATAAAGTTTTCTGCCCGCAGCTTGCTGCCTAGAGAAATATACTTTGCGCTTGTGGCTCACTCAAACTCAGACTCGGCAAAAGCTTCCTCTCAATCAGACTCACTTGGATCCAGACCCAGTAATCTTTTTTTTTTCTCAGCGGGACTCACTCGGACTCGAACTCAGCAAATATCACCTTGCCGGATTCTCTCTGACTCAATCTCACGGCTCGATCTGAATCAGAGTGAGTCTGATTGAGTCGACTCATGAATGAGTTACCTAAACTAACTCATAGTTTAAGTTGCACAGCGGTGGCTATAGTAAAACGTATTCCTATAGTGTTTAGCGAGTGCAAAGTCGCCGTGAATGAAAATTCGATGATCGATATTAATTTTTTGATTTTAAGCTCGAGGGGAAAGTGTCTCAAGAATTTCGGCGTACAAACGCAGAGTCTTTGTGGGCGTTCTGTAAAAGAGACATTTCAAGAGCTTTTGTTATGTGTGAAATGACACGTGCTGCGTGAAAGCTACATAAAATTTTGGTCAACTAAACACCGCCGAGCAATATTCAACGACCGTTTTCAATATATCGCAGATTACGTAATCTGTACCGAGTGGATGTTAGATGTGAAAGCGCTTACATATGTGTGCATATATATGGGCGTTGACGAAGACTCGCCTGATGTTCGTGCCCATTCGTGCAATATAGAAAAAACTGTGCGCGTTACCGGTGTTGCTTTTCCTTTGAATTAATGCGCGAAGCACGTCGAACGTTTATTGCGTAAGAAGGAGACGTGAACGTTTTTAAATTTGGAATGCGGTCTGCCTGTATCTGCAGATTTCTCGCGCACGTCCCCATGAACCGTATTATTTACTTCAAAATAAGTGTCATACTGACACGTGACTGTTACGAGGATACTGTGGCAGCCAAACCAGCAAAAATTTAAGTTTCGCCCAGAATATCGACCATGGTCGCAGTACTATAGAATGGAGTGCACTCACCAGTCGTCCAAATCTGCTTTGCGGATCAAACGCGTCGGTTATTAATAGATGCATCGTGGTGCATATCAACATCATATATGACGCTCGTGGACGAACAATTTTCCACTATTCGCGTTGTGGTGCATGATGTATCATTAGAGTTATTGGAAATACTCGAGATGCTCCCGACACGTGAATGAACGGCTTAGCGCCAAGCAATGAACGTGTTCTATTTAAAAAAAAACAGTATTAAAATGAAAAAAACGCAAACAAAACAAGAAATGACGAAGCTTGCACTAAGCACTAAGCCGCGCAATCCTTGAAAGATCGAAACTGAACGATTTTGAAGGCTAATCTGGTTGCTTCAAGGTTGTTTCTAGGCCTTAGGTAAGTGAATAGGGTTCTTTGTAGGTTGCTTCTAGGTCGTTGCTAGACTTTAGCTAGGTGATGTCAGGTTGTTTTAACGTTGATTCTCCGCGCAGAGAGGTTCGGCAAAAACCACAGTCACAGACACGACACGGGTGTCCAACCAGAGACAAGCTTGCGCTGAGACCAAGCGTTCGTACCTTACACTGATCTGCGGGCACGTCTTCGTTAGCGTACGTCGTCTATCGCTTCGGGGTCTTCTCGCAGCCGTCATTGCCTTTCCCGTTGCCTATTGTTGTGCTAACTGTTGGCTTCTTCCTTTTTGGGGGGACGAGTGGTGAGCAGTGGGATTTATCCAATTTCTGTGGCACATAACCGTTTATAAATCGTGATACGGCACACATATTACGCCAGCTTAAACAGCTACTCTGCTAGAATTAAATATGGTTGCACTCGACGTGACAGCTGCAGGAAAATTGCAAAGCAGTGATTCACCTGGCCTTCAGCGACGCTGGGTTCACGGGCAAGCAAACGCTGGCGTCCCGAACGTGCAGCCGGCTCAGCGTCCTTGGCGGGAAAGCACATCTTCATCTGAGATGCTGTGGTGCCCACTCACCTTCTCATTTCCCTCTCATCCGCACCATCACATCTTTTTCCCCACAACCTTGCTATAGTATACCATCCGCTTATCTTTCCCACCCTACCATATATGTACACTAGTGTCGTTATGCCATGCTTTACCCTCTCCCCTCCTGCTATCCATTTTCCTGACCCTCACATTAGTCCTCCTCACCTTCACTTCCCTTTTTCCACCCCCTTGCTATACTATACTCAACCAGAACTCATGTTGGGAATGTTCAGCGTGCATTTCCTCACTTCTCTTCTCACCGTCACTTCACTTTCCCACCAACTTGCTATAATAATCCATACTAACTATACACGGTTATGCTATACTTTGCCCTCCCTCCTCCTTTCCTTCCTCCTCACTTTCCTTTACCTCCCCCTTGCTATATCATACTACGCATGACTATGCTATTCTATATAAGGCTACGCTATGATTTACCCTCTCCTCTACTCATTTCTCTCCTCCTCACCCTAACACCACTGCTGCTCACCTTCACTTCCCTGTGCCCTCCTGTTGTTATACTATACTATACTATACATGGCTGTGCTACACATGGTTTTGCATGCGTGACGCCAAGCGACGACATGAGGTTAGAGGAGATGACATGAGACATCAGACGACAGCCTAGGCTTCTAAAGTAATTCGCACTTAAAAGAAGTACGCGCAGAAATGTCCTCCTCCGAAAAAAGCACCATCCCGATGCATGAAAGCGAATATAAATGTAGACAAAGTACTTGCAGCAAAGTAATATAGAAGAAGAAAAAAATCATGGAGTCCCCAAAGTACGCTAGTGCACGTATATAACGGCTCAACGCGCGCTGCATCGACGCTATCAGGCCGTGAGAAACGCCGCTGTTACTTCGCAATGCCGTTGGGAACAACATCGTAGTCTCTCCAGTGCACCAAAACGTCGGAGCATCCTGTAAGCCCCGAAGTGTCCTCGTAGCAATTTGTCGCTGGGGCTAAGTTTATTGCCGTTCAGGCCCAAACGCGGTCGCCATGCTGGGGTCCGTTCCGAGGAACGATCTGATATTCACCTTAAAATTGGTAAAGTAAATTTTTGCGCAGACGGTAATGCGTGTGTGAAAGCTGCAATTTGGATTGTGGATAGACTCTTCTTTGCTTAAACAAGACGTTCAATGTTTTCCAAACTCAGGAAGATATTACTACAAGTCTTCACATAACTATCCGCGCATAAGGTGTGGCTCTTCGCTACTATAAAGCGACCTAAACTATCTAAATGACGTTTCTTTAAAAATTATATGTCTATAATGTTTTTTTTCGTTCTTTAGTTACACTGCCATCTCCCAGCTTCGCTTAAGTCTTGTGAAGAAGACACCCACGAAGAAACGCGCGAAGAAACAACTTCATTGGAAATTAGGATTATTTTAGAGACGTGATTAAATTTTCTTGATAAAGTTCTGTGGCGTGCAATCGTCAAAAATATTTCTTGCAATCCTTCGATGATGATTTAGTGTTGAAGAGACGCGAACTGTTAAATTGAATTTCGTGTTGTTAAAGGAGTACTGACACGAAATTTTTCCCTTATCGTTTTATTGCGTCAAATGATAGACCAGGTCCCCAAGAGCCTAGAAAATGCACCGGCAAGCGTGAGTGTGCCCTGAAAAATTAATTACAGCATGTTTTTAAAAGCTAGTTTCGGTTCCTACTGTACCCCTGACGTCACGGCAATGGGACGAGTAGCGCCACCAGGCGGTAGTATGTGAATGCGCACGCTTTCGTGGCGTATCCTCGTGCGCGCGTAGCTCCATCGTCTGCTTCGTCTGCTGCGCGCCGCACATGTGGCAACTGTCGCGCCGTCAACGATGGACGAATATTTGTCAACAGACTCCGACGACAGCAACGACTTCGGCAGAGAGAAAGATGCCGAGCTTGCCGACCCCGCGAATCATTTCGCATTCGACCCGCTTGCAAGTACGTCAGAAGACGAGTCGTCTGAGAGCGATAGCGCCATGCAGACGGCTTGCGCATCGGAAATGTCGAATGGTAAGAATTCACTGTTTTTTGCTTGATCTTGCGCGGGCATCTTCCGGATGTTCTACGGAAGTCAATAGCTTTCGTGTGGATTTCGTAATGCTATTATACTTGCTTGAAATTGGTACTCGGCGCAGAATTGACACCGCATGTATGCTTTGTCCTGCCGCTTTCCTATGCAGCCGCACTGCGCACGCAGCATGACAACCTCTTACTGGTCGTAACGCCTGAACATTATATCGATAACGTAATCTGCGTAGGTGCCTCTGTGGGAGTTGCCACACCCGATGGACACAGACGTAGTCGGTGTGCTGTCGGGAAATCGACAAAGTCGCGCTCTAGTGCCGGATGAGGCAGCCTGTGTCACCGCGCACCCGACGTTTCAGCGTGGGTGCTTAGACATTCACGCCCTCGAGATAGCGTACTACCCTTGACGGAAGATCGACCAGGCGTCATTGAGGCACCGGAAATCCACAGGTATTACTGCTGCGGTTGATCTAAGTTAGCTGTTGCTGTTGAAGCTGAAGTAGGCCGAATCGCAAGCTGTCCCTCGCATGCAAAGTGCATGCCTTCGGTGTACTTCCTGCAAAAGTATGGTGGTCGCAAGTACGACGCGTCATCCACGCACTCAAAACGTGCATAGGCGCATGTTACTTGCTAATATTGCTATGTCCATATTCCATATCGCGTGTCCAACTAAATAAAGGGAAATGAAAAAAATACACGTATAAGTGGCGTTGGACACCTCCGGTCGTCAGGCAGCGCAAATTATGCACGAACTCGAAATCACAATATGTGAAATAAAATCTGCAAGCTTAGAATAGCTGCTGCTTACATTGTTAGATAGTTCTTCACAAATCAGATTACTTGATCTCGCCTTTCACGTTCTTTGTGATTGTCTTATGTACTTCATTGTTCTTTTTTTTCCCCCTCTATAAGTCATAGTTCTCGGTAGTGCCTTTGGCCCATTGGGCTGATTAAGTAAACGATAAATAAAATGAAGTGTTTCTGCATATCTGTACTTGCTAAAAAGGAATCTGCATGCTACATAACAATGACGTTTTATTTCGTAATTTTTGTGTGCTCGAAAGGGCCCCTTGTCAGTAGACCGTACTGGAATACGACTATGTGCACACATTTGATTCAGCTGCAGGATATGTCTACCTTTACTCTTGCCACTGCATTTTTATATTGTATTGCATTCATATTTCAGGCGATATCGTCCCTTTGTAAGATGGGTCTGGCATTGCCTTGGCAAAGGAAAGCTAGTGGTCCTGCCCAGCTGCGTCGTCTCTGCAGTGCGTTAAAATTTCCCTTCACAAGACTACTGCGGCTTTAAGTATCCAGAATTACTAATATACGAACATCATGGAGATGCAGTTCAATAAAAGAAAACATGTTCAACTTGATTTATTTCTTACAGCCTGTGTCACTGACCTTTCTTCTGGTCGTATGCAAAACAGATGCTATGTGACCAGCACTACAGAACGAAGTCAACACTTAGGCTAATGCACATGAAATTAAAGAAAGAGGCTGTAGTTGCTAAAGTAAGAATAACAAAACAGAAAGAACTGCTAAGTCTGCACACATGGCAGTAAATGCGTTCTCCAGATTTCTGAGTCTTGACCTCATGGACTAGGTAAGAAGTGAACAGGAACCTGAAAGACAGCGTTAGCCCGACATATGCTTAGCTACACAATGATGAACTCGTACATTACCAGAATTGCATGTTCACCATGTCTCAACAACTGAAGCACATGGCATAGCTATGCACAAAAACAACACTGATTTCGATAACACGTGTGAAAGTAGTGAGGCAAAGGCCACGGTTGGTAACGTGACAATAACAAAACAGAAAAAGCTACTTAGTTTGCACACATGGCAGTAAATATGTCCTCCAAATTTCTGAAAGGTAGTCGTCTTGACCTCATGGACTCTGTAAGATGTGAACAGGAACCTGAAAGACGGCATTAGCCTGACATATCATTAGCTACACAATGATGAACTCGTACATTACCAGAATTGCATGTTCACCATATTTCAACCCAACAACTTAAGTACACGGTGTAGCTATGCACGAAAACAACACTGATTTCGATAACACGTGTGTAAATAATGAGTCAAAGGCCACAGTTGGTTACGTGACAATAACAAAACAGAAAGAGCTGCTAAGTCTGCACACATGGCAGTAAATACGTCCTCCAAATTTCTGAGTCTTGACCTCATGGACTAGGTAAGAAGTAAACAGGAACCCGAAAGACGGCATTAGTGTGACATGCTTAGCTGCACAATGTCCTCCCTGATGAGCTCGTACATTACCAGAATTGCATGTTCACCATGTCTCAACCCAACAACTGAATCAGAACGGCGAGTTGGGCGAGTTCTCATCAATAAACCGAAACCAGTGGGTAAAGATACATGTTCTATAAAGCACAAAAAGCAGTTCGTGCCTTGTTCAATGGGAGTAGTGTATGCCATTACACTGTCATGTGGTAAGAAATACTTTGGGCAGATGGGGCGGTGCATTAATAAGCGTCTTAGGGAGCACCACACCGCTGTCAAGAATACCGCTAGCACGAACCTGGCTGCGCATTGTAAAACGTGCCATTGTGAGTCGATGTTTCATGAAACACAGATAGTATACAGAAGTACTAACCAAGTCTTTCGCGAGATTGTGGAAGCATACCACACGCATGTGCGTCAACCAGATGTCGGTCGCTCTGCATGATAAAGAAGTGCAATTCTTGAACGATGTAATTAGGTGACGCCCTGTCACGGAATCAACACTCCACGTGATTAATTTTTTATTTATTTACCGCATGTGTGAAAAAATAAAACCAGTTGTCAGTCAGTGCCTGTGTGTGTACGTTTCTTTTGTCCTCAGTCCAGGTCGTGCTGCCCACAGCAAAATTATGTCCAACAACTGAAGTGCACGGTGTAGCTATGCACGAAAACAACACCGATTTCGATAACACGTGTGAAAGTTATGAGGCAAAGGCATAGGTCAACAAAATTTGTGGAGCTCACTCAGACTCACCTATGAAATATATTTTGCTCTTAGGGCTCACTCGAACTCAGACTCACCAAAATTTTCCTGAGCCGGACTCACACTCACGAAAGCTTTTTTTTTCAACTGGACTCACTCAAACTCACCAAAACATTACTGACCTGGACTCACTCAGACTCACGGCTCAATCTGAGTGAGCCCGAGTGAGCTGACTCATCAGTCCATTAGCCTAGAATTCGCTTTTTCGACCATGGTGTCAATGCTTTTTTAACACGAATATCTCACGTAATCGGTGGTTTTCTTGGTGCCTTTTGATATAGAACCTTCGAATACGAGTTATGAGTGCTCGCAAACAAGTAAGGTGATTTTTCTTGAAATATATGACAACGTAAGATATATTTACTTCCCTGGAACAGCTGGCGGGGGGGGGGGGGTAGGGATGGGAGGTCCAGACACCTCCCTACGTAATTCTTTCCTCTGATCAATAAATATTGAAATGGTGTGTGAACGACACTGCTTTGGAATACGTGTGAGTAGACGTGAGTATAAGCGTGAATCCAGGTAAGGTTGATAGTAATGCTGGAGATGAGTAGGTAGGACCATAGGTCGGCAAAAAAAGTGGAACTCACTGAGACTCAAGACATATGTCTTGCGCTTCGGACTCACTCGGACTCAGACTCACCAAAATTTTCCTGAGCCGAACTCACTCGGACTCACACTCACAAAACTTTGCTTCAACCCAACTCACTCGGACTCAAACTCACCAAAATATTACTCACCCAGACTCAGACTCATGGCACGGTCTGAGTATGAGTGAGTCCGAGTGAGTCGACTCATGAGTGAGTTTGCCGACCTATGGGCAAAGGCCACAGTTGGTAACGTGACAACAACATAACAGAAAGAGCTGCTAAGTCTGCACACATGGCAGTAAATACGTTCTCCGAATTTCTGAGCCTTGACCTCATGGACTAGGTAAGAAGTAAACAGGAACCTGAAAGACGGCATTAGCCTGACATATGCTTAGCTACACAATGATGAACTCGTACATTACCAGAATTGCATGTTCACCATGTCTCAACCCAACTGAAGTACACGGTGTAGCTATGCACGAAAACAACACTGATTTCGATAACACGTGTGAAAGTAATGAGGCAAAGGCCACGGTTGGTAACGTGACAATAACAAAACAGAAAAAGCTACGAAGTTTCGCACACATGGCAGTAAATACGTCCTCCAAATTTCTGAAAGGTAGTCGTCTTGACCTCATGGACTAGGTAAGAAGTGAACAGGAACCTGAAAGACGGCATTAGCCTGACATATGCTTAGCTACACAATGATGAACTCGTACATTACCAGAATTGCATGTTCACCATGTCTCAACCCAACAACTGAAGTACACGGCGTAGCTATGCACGAAAACAACACTGATTTCGATAGCACGTGTGAAGATTTCGATAACACGAGTAACCTCCACTGGAGCACGCAACTCGGGATCGCCTGCACGCTTTAAGTTGCTGCCGCTGCAGACTCTTTTTCTATATCCTTGAAAGGCATCGTGATGCGCGGTTGCGGCAGTGGGGCACAACGTTGGGATTCTTCGTCGCAGATTCTTCGGCGCATATTCTTCGTCGACAATCCGAAGCCGGTCAGCAACTGCATGCTGCGCGTGTACGCGTCCGGAGTGAAGTGGATCGAACAGAGTAAACTCCGCTTGGTTGGCGTCCAGTCCGCCTCGGCCGCGGTGCACGAAGTCGACCCAAGGCATCGCGCGGTTGCGGCAGTGGGGCACAACGTTGGGATTCTTCGGCGCAGATTCTTCGTCGACAATCCGAAGCCGGTCAGCAACTGCATGCTGCGCGTGTACTACGCGTCCGGAGTGAAGTGGATCGAACAGAGTAAACTCCGCTTGGTTGGCGTCCAGTCTCCGCCTCGGCCGCGGCGCACGAAGTCGACCCACGCTTGTCTCAGCGCCGGATCGGACGGGAATCGGTGGAACTTGCATCACTGGCACAAGACTCACAGGGTAAAATATCGGTGCCGTGACGACAAATTCAAAGTCAGACGATTCCCTTGCCCTCTGATAAGCGTATATTTTGTATTCGCGTGCACGCACTCTATTCCAGACTCCGCTTACTCGCTTCACAAGTGCACTGGATGACAGTGACCGCACGACCGCACGGCGCGAGCAGATGATCGAGAAGGCGACGCGCAAGCTGCCATTTTTTGTGTTTTGGTGCTTGACGTCATCACAACTAGCCAGGCTGCTGCGTGAAGTCACCAGGATTAGTGCTGTAGCCTGACGTCAGGCTAGTGTTGATGTCAGTAGGAATGCCGCGAGAAAATATACTTTAATATCAAAATAAAATATCTTATCAGCATTTGCTGAGCTTCATACTTCCTCAGAGCCATCTATGCATACAGGAGATTTGTATGGCAGAGCAAGCTCGCCTTCGAAAAAAGGTGTCAGTACTCCTTTAACAAAGACCGTCAGAGCGACCCATCTTTGCGCAACCACAGCGGAAGGCCACCGCTCACGCGGCCACTGACCTTGCTGTTACCTCACATGTGACGCTAGCGCTGAGAAAATTTATTGTGAAAACCTTGCTTTCACAACGAAGCGCGTTCAGAGCACGCACATATACAAGGCATATTTTATTGCTTGTTTCGGAAGAGTCGTCCATGGATGAGAGAACTCGGCGACTTTGGATTGCCAAACGTGCCAGTGTTTCTGCTCCTCGTCGATAATTTTTTTTTCGCGCATTCAGTCCGACACTCCACGAATAATGTTTTCTTTATTCGAGCATTTTATTTGCTTTACTCAGTAAAAGTGCCCTGCGTTTGAGCTGCGCCTTCAAGTGTAGAACGCGATAGCGTAATCTGGCTCCGTGTGCATCGTCTTCAACTATGCCTCATGGAAAGGAACAATTGTGCGCGCAACATTGGTGGTTGCAAACTTATCTTAGAATGCTTACGTAAGTACTGTTGCGAAGTGCTGACTACGCTATAATTCTTCCTTTGGCAAACTGGCGAAGTTCCGTTCCCCTTCTTCGTTTCTCTCTTCCTTTCTGTCACTGTGCACTCAATCTTTCACCAATCCGTGTTATTGCATCCCACGCCGGACAATTCGGTGCAGCGGAAAATCGCGTTGCGTGCGCAATTGTTTGGGGAGCCAAGCAGAGGATGAAGAAGAGGACGACGAGAGCGCATGCTCGCCCAGTTATTGCGCTGCACGTGCTCATCATAATGATATATGTCGATGTGAATTGTGGGTTTACGAAGCTTCAACAACTCCGCTGTGAGTATAACATGCCAAAGCGTTTTCATGATGGCATATGAGCAACAACATATCAATGTGTATCACATACCACCAAGGCTTGCGCGTTTTTGTTGTTGTTTTCGTTTACGCTTTGCGTCGTGTACTAAAGTGAGTCATCGGTTATAGGACGTCACGCCCTGCCGGTTCACCAGTCAAACAGACAATGTTCCTTTTTCTCGGCCAAATGATAAGGAAATGTTGAGTGCACCGAACTAATCTCATTCAACTGTCACAGAGACGAAAACGAGTAAGCGCAAAGAGTGAAGTAAAAATAATTAGAAAATCAGATGAGAAAATGCTCGCACACCCACGCAATTACGCCCTTTGACTCCCGCCGGGTGATCGCTGTCGTGAACATGGCATGATGAGGTTTTACGGAGTTATCGTACTGCCGCGCCCTGCTCCCTCTGATAAACAACTGGGACGCCGAAGTTCGCGGCTAATGTTGAGCACCTGCATTACCTGCTCGCCATAATTACCTCTGACGCATCGCTACGCTGCGGCTGCTAGAATTTCGGTCACGACCCCTTTAACGACCAAAGTCTGCGTCCGTACGTAACTGTTTTGGCATTTAGTGCCAGCTGTAAATAATAATGACGAGTCCCGCACGTAAGCTATTAGCGGGCACGATGGTTTTGGCTAGGTTGCAACTTGAATTCGGTTAGACGTCTAACTGCGTTGCATGATTTGTGTCCGGTGTCCGGCGTGCACAGCAGGTCGAGCCTCAGCTACTGAAGCCTCAGTAATGTTGTTCTCCTGTGCGCATGCGAGTTCCGCAGCACGAAAATTGAGTTACACGTTGGAGGTTGTATAATTTGCTATCCAGAAAGCACTTGTCGAATTTTTCTGAGCATCAATGAGTACTGTCTTTATTCTGGCTCTATTCTCATCATTATTGTTTTTGGTGTTGCGGGGCAACAATTGTTCTAACCATATACCTATAGCCTTTTGTGCCTGGATTCAGGCTCTGCAGGATATTTTAGATGTGAAGCATCTTATGGCGAAGCTTAATCCGGTGGTGGTGGTGGTGGTGGTGGTAATGTGCGGCCTACCTTACTGCGCATGCGCAAACCCTTTCAAAAAAAAAACTCCTTTCCCCCTCTCTCTCCTCTAGGCATCTCTCCCCGCGGCAACCACACCCTCACTGCGCATGTGCCTCCCCTCCTCTCTCCCCCTCCTACGCTCCCCCCTCTCTCCTCTAGGCATCCCTACCCGCGGCGTCCACACTCCCACTGCGCGTGCGCGTCCCCTCCTCTCTCTCCTCTCTTACGCTACCCCTCTCTCGCCTCGCGACGCCGACGCAGGCAGCGTCCGCTAGCGACTTTCTTGGTTGAAAAAACCGACTGCTCGCGCTGCACAACCGTTCACTGGCCACTCCGTATATATGGCAATGGATTTTGACCTGCAAGGTGGTAACGGTAGGAGATTTCTCCTGTGCGTTGTTGAACAATAAAAATTCGCAGCGTGCGCGTTAACGAAAAGCGGACTGCGGGTCTCTGTGTCCAGTCGGAGTCTTCGGTCTCTCATTGGCCATTAGCAGCGATTGGCATGTTCCAGTAGGAAACACCGCTCCATCACTGCGTGCTTTGCGCCTCCCCAGTTTTCTCTCCTGCGCAACGCTGCGATGAGCGCCAGCGTCAAAGCCGCCGCCAGTGTAAGCGTTAGCGCCCGCTGCTTCACATCTACACATGGTTCCCTTTAGCGGGAGATGGTGTAATTTTTTTTTAGTATAGTATGTCTCTTATATACTTATTGAAATGAAGTATGTCGTTTAATGTGTAAGATGTATAGATGTATCTGTCTTATGTTATAAAAACATACCATTTTCTTTTTATATTTTTCTTGAGTCTGTCTGCATTCTCGGAATCAGTTAATAATGTACAATTTTGTGACAGCCATGTGGTGCAACTGTTAAAGTCAAACTGAGCCACATTCATTAAACCAGCACTGGGTTAACAAACGTACCGAAACAATCAACATGGTCTCATCCAATCTGTTTCATTTTTGTCCTAGTTGCTTTGCTATCGCGTTTTCGTACCAGAATTAGCTTTTCTAGGGCGAGTTGGCACTTGCTAAAGAACATGATCTTCTGGGGCAAAACTCGATTATAAAGACTAAGGGGCCGACTTTCCTACTTCTTTTTGCATCTTCGTGTTTCTTTTCGAGTTTAGCGCTACATTATCATGATCTCATTTCCCTCCAACATGGTATAATTGAAATAAAAGACATATGAAATCAAGATATTGCGCACCGATCTATTCCTTAAAGCAGAAGAATTCATCCGAAACGCCACGGCATGAAACGATCTTAGAAGAAGAAGAACAGTTGAGCACTTTTGAAGGCCTGCAGTAGAAGCCAAGAACAGGAAGCCCTGTTGACAGCCCATTATAGTGCGCCTTTTGCCAGGAAGGGCCACTCGCTCTTAAAGCCTAGCAATCGCCATTACGCCCATGTGACCAAGCACGGCACCAACGGAAGCAAAAGGATGATGTTAATTTTATCGCAAAATATTGCTATACCGTACATTCGTATCAATTTGGACTTATTTTACGAGCTAACTCAAGCCCAAATGAAATGCTCCAATCTATATGAGCCAAACACAAACTTTACTCCTTGGTACCGACGATATTGGGTTATGTAGATTTTAGCCACAATATAGATTTGAGGTATTTAGCGGAGAGGAACGTTCTGGCAAAAAATTGTTTGAGCAGGCTCGACCAAATTGTCAGTAGCAACTAAGTGCGTTTTTCTCAGTTTCAAATAAAGTGCATTTGGCTATTTTAGAAACAAAAAAACGCCGTATATGTATGTGTCCAAACAGTTTTTGCTTTAATAATTGAATTCCCCCTGTTTGCCTGCATGACTATTTCAGATCTTGATATTAGCTTCTTAGGCTTTACTTCAACGTCTATCATGATTTCAAAGCTAAAGTGATTCATTGATGCTTGAGTAAGTGACGTGTATGTAAGCGCAATAAGACATACCCCCCGTTAATGCACTATGCGTTTGAATAATTATTAAATGCGAAGCATTTCTTAGCGAACTTCGGCGACTTTGAGCGTATCTATCTATCTATCTATCTATCTATCTATCTATCTATCTATCTATCTATCTATCTATCTATCTATCTATCTATCTATCTATCTATCTATCTATCTATCTATCTATCTATCCGCCTACGACTTTGTGCTCTCCTGGCAGTATCGTTAATGGGATTTATACCAAATTTGGTATGTCATAACATGACTTTATGCCGAACATAAATGGCTGGTCATATCATGAAAATCATGAATAACTTGTCATGAAAAGTATGATTTACATGCCACGCTCATGGCGCGCTCGCGGCCGTTTCGTTAGCTTGATATACACCAAATTTAGGATTGAATGACGTGACTGTATGGCGAAAATAAATGACAGGCCGTAATATGCAAATAATGACGTGCATGTCATGAACAACATGACTTACATGCCACGCTCATGGCGCGCTCGCGGCCGTTTCGTTAGCTTGATATACACCAAACTTGGTATTGAGTGACGTGACTGTATGACGAACATAAACGTCAAGTGGTAATATGGAAAACATGACATGTCACGAGCGTCATGACTTGCATGCCACGCTCATGGCGCGCACGCGGGCGTTTCGTTAGCTTGATATACAGCAAATTTGGTATTGTGTGACGTGACTGTATGACGAACATAAATGGCAAGTGGTAATATGGAAATCATGACTTGTCATGCTCGACATGACTTGCATGCCACGTTCATGGCACGCTCGCGGCTGTTTCGTTAGCTTGATATACACCAAATTTGGTATTGGGTGACATGACTGTATGAAGAACATAAATGACAAGGGATAATATGGAAATCATGACTTGTAATGTGCGACATGAATTGCATGCCACGCTCATGGCGCGCTCGCGGCCGTTTCGTTAGCTTGATATACACCAAACTGGGTATTGAGTGACATGACTGTATGACGAACATAAATTACAAGTGGTAATATGGAAATCATCACATGTCATGAGCGACATGACTTGCATTCCACGCTCATGGCGCGCTCGCGGCCGGCTCGTTAGCTTGATATACACCAAATTTGGTATTGAGTGACATGACTGTATAACGAACATCAATGACAGGTGGTAACATGAAAATCTTGGCATGTATGTCATCTACAACGCCATTGACATGCCACGCTCATGGTTCGCTTGCATCCAGTTCGCTAGCTTGATATACACCAAACTGGTATTGCACGGCGTGATTGTATGACGAACATAAATGACAGGTCCTAACATGTAAAACATACATGCAAATGATGTGAAGCATAATTTGCTCCTTCCTGGCTGCTTCGCATTACATCGATTCCCACAGTGCGTGGGATCTGCCGGCATTTTTCGTCTCGGTTGTATCGCATATTCGGGAACTCCCATTAGTGCACGATTTATGACCACAAATGATCTCAAAAAGGTTTTTCCACCACTGACAGTATGCCCACAAGTCCATCTTCTTATCATTTCTTTATTGTTTTTTTTTTGTTGCTCACTAATTTCTGTCTACGTTTTTATCTTCAAGATCGTGATACGAACGGGATTATGACAGAGGCGCAACGTGTAGCGTATACTATTCATCACGCGTTATTTTCATTAATGCGGTTAGCTGGGTTAATCGGCTTGGTTAGTTGGCAAACCTAACGTCTAGAAAAAAAACTGACTTCGCATGCTATGTACCCTAAGCATTGCTCAGATTTTCCTGGCTTAGTCGAAGGTGCAGCGGAGAAGGATTACACAGACCACTGAGACGAGTTCTTTTTTTTTTCTTCCCTCTTTCGTTTAATAGCGTGCACTACGAGGACGTGCTAAGCAAGAGCTCACCTTCACTGCAGGACGGGCATGTTTTCCATCACGGTGGATGTTTCCCCCGGATTCCAGTTAGGGCTCAGGCGGGGAGCTTAAACCAGTCTCCGTCTCGCGTTATTCCCGAGTCGAGCCGGAGTAACAAGGCAAACAGTTCGTAAACAAATGCTTAGGGCAAGCGGCTTAAAGGCGGCGCTTATCTCGGCAGAGAGGGAGGGGACTCCGGGGATGTTATCGACGAACTCGGCATGCTATGAAACGAGGAAAGCGCTCTAGGGCGAGCGAGGTTGCCACCACCGGTGGGGGTCTGATTCTGTGCAGTAGCGCCAATCCTGTGCCTTGCTCCGGCACTCACCGCCTGAATGTGTTGTACCGAGGAAGCTGCCTACTGAGTAGCGCACATAACTAACGCTTTAGGGCGTCTCCCGCTTGACGCCAGCGAAGTCGTGCATCTCTCAGCGCTCAGTGTTAAGAGATGGAACGAGGGCTCCGTAGGTTAGCCTAACGTCAGCTTAGGTTAAGGCGACTGATGCATCGCTGTATCTCATCCAAAAAAAGGCAGAAATTGAGAGGAAGACGGAAGTTTGAAGAGCTGAAAAATTCGAAAACATGGGGTGTCACTGGACCCAACGCTTCGACAAGAGGTCCTGTCTTCTTCGTGGCTGAAACTGCCAACCTCAGCGCGTGTATGAGTGTACTTCGTGCCCTCTCTTCCAACCCAATCAAAAGAGGAGGAAAGGGAAAGTGCGAAAACGAGATGGGGTTGCGGAGTAGGAGGGGCTGGTGTGCCGAAGTGGGTGAGTCAAAAAGCAAAGCTTCACAGCCAGAAAAAAAGTGTGGAATAGTGATGGAGGATTGGCGTCTAACGAATAGAAGGCCGTGTAGGTGTTCCGCTGAATTATCGTTGTCATACGATGATCAGATGAGATGTAGTCTGAATGTTCTGGCGCTCAAAAAAAGAAAAAAAGAAAAAAAAAACAACATATGAATCAAAAGATCACAAAGACGCCTATGAAAAGCTCGGCAATTTGATATGATCGCTTCATAGAAACTGGAATCATTTTTTCTTCAGTCCACGTATCTGTGCGTTTTTTTTTACCCGATGAAAGTTTCAGCGATTCCTTCCACCCCGGGTTAGCTTTCTGCCACCGCTGCGATCTCTATTAACAGGGCTAAGCAGTATCGCGAAACAAGAGTATCGCGACAGTATCTCAGAGGTACTTTTGAGTATCTCTATTTCTGTATCGAGATACATTTGCGAAATTTATCTGTATCTCAGTAGTGAAATGCTGTTACGTTGTAGCGATTATATCGCGATACTGCACAGGACACGGGTATTTCCTTACTGTCTTGTCCGAAGCTAGCTGACCTGTTTCTAACGGAGAAAGGAAGACTATTGTGCAACGCCTAGCAAACACACGCCGCTGGTCACCGACACAGTGGGCGGCGGCTAAGAGTTCCCCACACACACAGAATTGCCTATGTGGTAAAGAGCCCGACGCTGTGACGGCAGATGCGCGGAGGTAGACATGCTTTGCCGACAAAAGTCGCAGTCTCTCCAAGCAGGTGCCGCACCCCTATCTTTTTCGGGCGGCCAGTCATTTCGCGATTCTTGTGTTGAGGCCGAACCGACGTTGTCTCAATGACAAACTATTTGAGAAGCTGCCGTTGTTCAAGTGCAGTTAACGCAACAATCATCTAAGCAATGCACGTTTGCGTCTAGAATAAATGCGTGTTTTTTTTTCTTGATTCACTAGGTGTTCTTCAGTGGTGTGAGTGATATGCTTGACTTACAAATTTAAGGGCGGTGATACCCCTAATCCCGATTTTAACCTGGGCATAATTATTGTCTTTGCGAAGCATCATTGTTCCTGAAATCAGACAAGTATTTTGGTATTGTGTTCTTGCATCTGTATTCTCGTATCTGCATTCTGGAATACTTTTTTTTGTCGTTTTGCTAAAAGTATTTCGGAAATATCCGGTTACGGCAAAAACAAATGTATCTAAGTATCTGTATTTTAGGCTTTCCAGTGCACGTATTGCGATATCTGTATTCCAGAATACTTTTCTGGGTATCTCTGCCCAGCCCTGATCTCTATCAGTGAAGCCCACTATCTAATTGCTGCGTGTCCGCAGTTATCCTCGAATTATTACATTACGAATTATTACAGAAACCTGGACAAGATCGCAGCAGGCATAAAGCGCGTTATTTGAGTTTGAAAGGGAAGCTTGCGTGTTTCTGCCGCCGTCAAGGATGTCAAATGCGACGTCTTGAATTTTATGGTGACGGAATTCAAGGAACGACCACTTCTCCTGCTGAGCTTGCAGAAGAAGAATAGACTGTTGGGTTAGTTGGTATTCGATTATCACGGAAACTGCGTGAATAAAACGCGGACAAAGGGAGAAAAGAACATCGCAAGCGCATACTGGCAACTAAGATTTTTATTGAAAAAAAAAGGCAAAATATATATGGTAGCCTACATGTACGTATCAAGGATAACCAAACTCTGCTTTGTTGTAATGCTATGGACTGCTTTGGCGACTCAACTACGCCCGCCTTTGAAAATAAAATAAGCTTCAACAAGCTCACTCGTTGTACGTTCTTTGTGCCGCGCAAGAACCTTGGTTGCTCTGAAAACCGGGCTGTAATTACAACCTGTCAGTACACGCCATGATTGTAATTACAGCCCGGTTTTCCGAGGAACCAAGGTTCTTGCACGGCACAAAGATGTCAATAAAAATTCGGTTGGAAGTCAGCGCTCGTCCTCTGTGTTTGCTTTTCGTGTTCGTGCATTTTTTGCGCTGTTTAGCATAAGTATGAATAACCAACCTGGCCCAGTCAGCTACATTATTATGACTGATTGGTGCAAGTAGATATTATGATCTTGATGGTGATTATGATGAAACATCGACAGATAGATAGATAGATAGATAGATAGATAGATAGATAGATAGATAGATAGATAGATAGATAGATAGATAGATAGATAGATAGATAGATAGATGGATAGATAGATAGATAGATAGATAGATAGATAGATAGATAGATAGATAGATAGATAGATAGATAGATTACCGGACGACTCAAAACTTATTCAGAAGCAGGAGGTTGGCTTCTTGCGCATGCTCGCAAAACTCTCAATGTCCGCCTATGGCAAAAGCTAGAGCATGGAATTTTACTGGCACAATACGGCGCCACCAGGACTCGGCGTCATGCCAAGCAGCTGGCAGTACCAGTCATTTAAAAAAAGAAACATAATAAAAATAAAACGGTAGCGTTCTTGAAGTGTGCGCGGTTTCACGAATAGGCATGACGTTAATTTTTCATCACATCATACCACACATTTGGTGAGACATAAATGGATGAGAAAAGCATTTTTGTTATCGTGTACTGATATTCCTCAAATACAGTGTGCGGGTAACTAGATCGGTCTAGACAGCGTATTTTTTAGGAGCGAAGCTCCTTAGGCCGGCACCCGTTCGCCGTTGAAGCTCTCTGGATGACAATTGATACGCCGTGCGCGCGGAACGCCGAGCCGTTTGCTTCTAGCGCACCAGAAATTACGAGGTTGAATAAAAGAAATAAGCTCTGTGCACAACTGGTTATAATGGTCGTCTTCACTTTCACCATCGTGAATTGTGAAATGACAACCATCATTCTAGCGCAGCACGGGCGCTTTGTCTAAGGTAGCAGTAGACCCTCTTCCCTCGCGGCGCCGGCGCAACAACAAAAAAATAAGAAATAAAAAAAGAAACGGCGCGCGGTGCAAGGCGCTCGCGGCGTTCGGCGCGCGTTGCGCAAAAAAAAAACAAGGTGCGTGGCGCAAAAACAGTTCGCGTTGATAAACGACAATAAAATTTACCGAAAACCAGGTTTGTACATATATAAAAAAAATAAGGACCCACTTGACATTATTTAGGGCTCCTCACAGAATATGGATAGTCGTCCTCAGAAACGTAAACGTGAATATGATGAAGACGATAAGCAGCTTAGCAAGGATGCGTAACGCAAAGCCAGAGCAGCGGCAGCAAGATGAGCCCGGCAACAGGGTCCTGCGGTTAAAGCACGACGAGCGGAGCTACAAAGGTTAACGCCGACAGGATCCTACACTCTAAACACGGTTACCTATAAAGTAACTTTTGGGCGTGAGTAACTTATGAAATAAAGGTTACAAAGGAGTTTATTTTCATGTTTTCGTTATTGCGCGGTGTCTAAAAGTTACAAAATCCACATTTCGAGCAATGCATACGTTACCAGCGCGAAAAGCGCAGTGTAACCTGTCCGTAGTAACCTATGAACAACTCTGTAACTTATGTGTACACAGCGTCACCGCGTCCCTCGCCAAAAAAAAAGAAAGGGTAAAAGCACGGTGAAAGTATACCGCATGCACTGCGAGCGCGGGTGCTCCTGACCATCCTGACCGCTTGGCGGTCGGCTGCGTTCGGCGCCATAAAGTCTAGACGACGGGAAGGCGCCACCGCTGGCGCAGCGCATGCGCACCGCGAGCATAGCATGCAGCGTGCAGCGCCGAATCGCCCGGGCAGCACTCGTGCACGCCGTTTTCTGGCGGCGGTTGCGAACTTTGTTTCCAATTCCTTTCCTTGGGTTTGTGCATGCGTTGCGTGAAACCGGTGATGCCGTTGAGCAGCAAAGATATGTGGGGTGTGCTGCGTGGCAGCTGCAACGAAACATCATGTGAGTGTCGGCGTTACGTCGTTTTTCGTTCACCGGACGACTCCACAGCAAGCGCCATTCGTTGCGACTACTGCAACCACTGTCCAGCGGCTCATGTCCAGCGGTTCGAACCACTGTCCAGCGGTTCGAACGCGTCCGAGCATCGGACGCGCTGAATAACGCGTCCGATGCTCGGACGCGTTATTCGAAGGTCGCAGGTTCGGATTCCTGCCGGTGGCAAGTTATCTTTTCGTCCACTTTCCTTTCTTCACATTTACATTACAATTACTTCCAATAGCTTCCCCTATACTTTCCTTGACATCTTTGTCTGTTAGTTCTCATATATATATATATATATATATATATATATATATATATATATATATATATATATATATATATATATATATATATATATATATATATATATATATATATATATATATATATATATATAAGGTTTAGTCGGTTTATCCATTGCGCATTACTGACCTATTGCTCGCGACACTGTGTAGAGAGATATTTTTGTCGATTTATCTGCTATCTGTGCTCGTTTTATAGCAGAGTACTAGCGCAGCTGAGTCGTGTATGTCATGTGCTATCATTGAGAAGTAGGGTGATTTTCCGTCTCCAAATAAATATCGCCTTCTCATGTGCGCTCGTGCGCAGCGGTGATTACGGGCTTACGTGTAGGTCATAAATGCGCAAGCTTGCAGTGGATGGCTGTCGTTTTTGGCACAAAAGTAGCCTCGAGCACGACGCAGCCGTAGTGCATGGTTCTTTGTCTGTCGCGCATGTTGATCTTGCAGGTAAATCAGATGCTGTAAACTTGGAACAGCCCTTACATATTCTGAAGGAAAACTGGAAAGCAAAATTCTCTATGCAAAAAGATTCCAGCAAAATGCAGGACTGAGACCCTCATTGGTATTCAGCACAAAAGAAAATCACGTATTCATTTGCATCCTAGCAAAAAAAAGCACCTTATTTGTGCAACAGGAATCCCATATATAAAAAGTGTTTGCTTTAGTTTCGTTACGCCCATGTTAAGAAATAATATGGCCTAGCTTGAAAACTTCAGGTGTATAAGCCAAGGTCTTGGCACCCTCCTCAATCAAACACAAAAAAACGTGCAGGCTATCTGAACAGGCTGGTTGTTCTTATTTCAACTGAGAAGAAACAAATTAGTTACCGTTTTTTTTAATTTAAAGGCACAGGAGTATCGCTCTGGAGCATGCCTGTACTATTTGGTGTTATGCTTTGCAATCTAAGTATTCAAAAAGTCTTTAGCAGTGTGCATGCAGTAGCTAGGTGCTCCAAACTGCTCCAAAACAAACATTTTGTTGCTCCAAATCTCGATTCGTGAGGGGGGACCAGTGCATTTATGCAGTAATTGATGAAATGGTCAGAATGATTATTGTAATGATTTACGTCCTCTTATCATGAGGGATATCAGAAAGAAAGCTTTATTTTGTCGTTAATATTAATCATCACCTTTTGCTTTATCTTAACTATTTTTTCCAGGTTTGCATCGAAGTCGAGCTCCGGTTTAAAAGCAGCATTGGTGACCTGGAGAGAAAGCTAAGAGCAGTGTCGGAAGCGTTTTCATGCAAAGAACAACGTGAATGCACATTCATCGACATCGCCAAGCACTTGCAATGTAATTCAAGGGACCCACTTATCAACAAGGTTTGTGGAATGATTACTACATGCATACACTTACCACTTACTGTTGCATCAAGCGCTTTCTCACAATTTGAATTTCACTTTCAATATCACAGTAATATACGAGTGCTCTAAATTCTTGTTTTTTTTATTAATCTCACTTGAGTATGCTAAGAATTTTTGCCGTGTTGTTTCTTCATGGCACTATTGTAATATTTCACAGATGGCTCTACCGAATGACGTGCAAATCACTGCACCTCATGTGTATACCTGTCGTGAACACACTTGTGTTTACGCCGGAAACGCTGAGCAAGTAATCCGGGTGTCTAATGGAAATATAGAGCGGGCCCTCATTTTTTGCCTGCTGACATATTTCATCAAAAAATCTTGAGTACCCGCCTGCTTTCTCCCCAATCCTTGTCCTGCTGCAAAAGATTGCCCTGCCGGACACAACCGTTCCTCGTGGACTACTCACAAACCGCCTGAAGAATCTTCTTTTGCTGTTGAAAAAGAAGAATGTGTGCTAACCGTGTATTCCATTGATATTTTTCTTCGTCTTGGTTTTGTACACCGTTTTCCTAGTTAGATATTTTTACACAGGTCACATTGTAGCATATTAGAGTTGCCTTTTGAGTCCTTCAGAAAGCACTAAGGACATTTTAATAAAGGACGTTTTGAAAGTAACCTATGTCTTTTCGATTGCTGTATACCTTTGCAAAGGTTACATTCGGAAAGAAAAGGGTGTAACCTATATAAACAAATTTAACCTTCAATTTTGTAACCTATTAGAAAGGTTACAAATGTAAAGGTTACACTGATGTAACTTTTAGGTTATAGGTGCACAAAAATGTGAAAAAGTTCACCTTTGCTATAGGTTACCGTATTTAGAGTGTACCGTACGTGCTAGAGCGGCCGAATCTAAGCGCCGCCGCCAACCGTTTCAAAATGTACATAGTCGTTTGCTTCGCATTTCTAAGGAGCTTCGCTCATCGGTTGTATTCGTACTCGGAACAA
>JALIZH010021604.1:0-10138 GCA_030522465.1 Rhipicephalus appendiculatus
AACGTTTTTCTTCTTAACCCATGTGACCCATTTTTTAACCCATTAAACGTAAAAAATTCTCTTATCGGCCCCAAACAAAATGAAAAAACAAAACTTGGCCGTCGGCGGCTGCCCACGTCCTGGCGTCGGGGACGAGTGACGCATCGCCCGATGACGTCAGTAGAATATAGAGCAAGCTGGCCGAGTTCGCTGCTGATCTTTGTTAGCAACAACTTGTGGGTTTGGGCGAGTCGGTTCATGATGCGAATAAATAGAAGCAGCGCGAAAAAACGAACGACAAGAAACACACACAACAGGACTAGCGCTGTACTGCCAACTGAATGTTTATTGAAAAGATCACCACTTATAGCTATGCCACCAAAAACGCCTTGTCACATAAACGCCACAAATAATCAACGATTGCGGGCATGCGTGTTGCTATACTAGCAGGTGTTTATCGAGAAAACATCTCTCATGAGTAGTTAAACTAAGTGACGCCGCGCTGACACACTTATCTCCAGCTTTATTAATGAAGTACGCTTCCACGATTTCTCTTTCTTTTTTTGATTTTCCAAACGTCAAAAACTTGGTGTCCGCGAACATGGGTGTGCATGCGCATTTTTTACAGTGGAAGGCTAGGTGGCTGCCATAGCCATTTTTTACATTGTTCTTATGTTGCCTAGCCCTATGATTAAAACATTGCCCAGTTTGTCCGATGTACACTCTGCCACAACTTAATGGTATCTCATAAACAACATCAGAGGTGCACTTCGTGAATTTTGTTTCATGGTTAGTAGTACATAGCATTGGCTTACGACCTTTCATGGCATTACACAGTGTTGAAAGTTTACGGGGAGCGGAAAATACCAGGTTAACTTGGTGCCTGTTGGCCACTTTCTTCAGGTTATGCGATAACCTATGTACATACGGTATCACGTGAAACGGTCTTTTGTCTTTTTCTTTGCTCATCAGTTTTTCTTCCTGAACGTTTTAATCTTTTGTAAAAAAGTTTCACACACAGCTGTGATGACGGGAGCTGGATAGCCAAATAACTTGAGTCGTTCGGTCTGTTGCATTAGACTAGCCTTCATTTGGTGCTCACAGGATTTGTTAATTGCACTTTGTACGCAAGTGATGGCGACTCCCTTTTACAAGCTTGGAATGAGCACTATCATACGGAAGGATGCCTTTCTTAGATCTAGGTAAATACGCCCAGCAGACATGTTCATTAGACGCATGAAAGGAAATATTAATGTCTAAAAACTGAATGTTATTATCCTTAGGCGTTTCAAAAGTGAACTTCAGTCCCCCTCCATGCATCCTAAAAATGCCCAGAATACGTTGGACTTCGTCATCAAAACAGTAACCCGGACGTTTCTTCAAAAGAATGAGGTAGTCGTCAACGTAGCGATAAATGCCAGTTACTGGAGAGTCATTTAACGCTGCGCAAATACGGTTGTCAGCACTAGATAAAAATATGTCACTGAGAATAGGCGCAATGGATGATCCAATACAAATACCGGTGCGTTGAATATAAAAAGTTCCATTGTGATTAATGGCTGTCGAATTCAGATAAAATTCTAAAAGCGTGATAAAATTGTCAACGTTTATGCCTGCTGAGTTCTGGAAGTCCTGTTGATTAGTTTCACTGATTTTATCCCGTACAGCAGCTAGCAAACCATCACGTGGAAGAGAATAAAACAAATCTTCTACGTCTACAGAAAACGCCGTTACACTGTTTCCATTCGCGACACAAAGACCGCTTAGTTGATTCACGAATTCATCAGAACTTTTCACTAAGTAAGGGTCATTCAACGGAAGCTTCTTCAAATGTCTTTGCAAAACCTTCCGACATGCAACTGCCACGAAGCTTTTTCGGACACGGCTTAGTATGACCTAACTGAGCAAGCACTCAGTCGGACGTCTACAGTAGACGCCGCGTCGATAGGGCGCGATCTACTACATGCAAAGATCGAATCAATGTGTGTGTGCCTGCGTGCGAGCGTGTTTCAGGGATATTTTAGAGTAATGATCACTTCCAACGTACGGTCAGTGATAATCCCTTTAATTATATGTGCCAAGGCTTGTTTGAGTGTTAGATTGCAATTACTGCATTTTCGAAAATGTGCACCGGCTATTCTTGATCCCTTGGCGGATGAAATTCTGTTCTCGCCAGTAGCGTAGCCAGAAATTTTTTTCGGGGGGGGGGGGGGGGTTCAACCATACTTTATGTATGTTCGTGCGTGCGTTTGTATGTGCGCGTGCATATATACGGAAGCAAAAGTGAAAAAATTTCGGGGGGGGGTTGAACCCCCCCAACCCCCCCCCCCCCTTGGCTACGCCACTGGTTCTCGCGTAGATATATTTTATGTATATAAGTGAAAGAACGTCCACAAAGGTTTTAACAACGCCCACTGTTTGATGATTTAAATATGGGATAGTTCACCTATAATGTCTACTGAAGTGAAAATGCATATCAGTGCGCACCGATCACTTATAGAGCTGCACATTCCCAAATAAGCATCTACCACTGCAGCCAGTACAATCCCAGTTCCAACCAGTAGCCTTGCAGCCAGACCCGTAGCGAAGATTTATTTATTTATTTATTTTTTTTGGGGGGGGGGAGGGGGGGGGCTAGGGCATCTCGTGGCTGAGGGCCTGCTTGCAGTCCTAATTGGACCCAGTTCACACAGGGACCAGGTCAAGATCAGTGGCCTAGCTCTTATTGACATTTCGCTCGCTGAAAATATAAAATTACCAAGCGGTCAGAGCTCGAAGTGTTTCGAAAGGTGTCCTAATATATATATATATATATATATATATATATATATATATATATATATATATATATATATATATATATATATATATATATATATATATATATATATATCACAACGGAGGCGTTGTCAGCAATTATATAAGTATTTATTTCCCAACAGTTTCGGGAGCGGTCCTCCCTTCGTCAGGGGATGAGTTAAACTAATGTCGAAGTTCGAACTTGTTTCCTGCCGCTTCACTCTCGCCTTCAAAGCTGTTTGAGTGAGAGAAAAATAGGAAAACCGAAAAAAAAGTTACAAAAACGAAAAAAGAGCGTTGAAAACGCAACAAAACTGTGCACGGCCGAAAGTCGTTGAAAGTGCACATCTAGTTATCATCTCGTGCAAGCCGGTTCCCGTCGTGCCCCGCGCCGTCGCGCGTGAGGGAAGCGTGTCCCCTTAAGGCCTGACCACACGTACCCGTTGCATCGTGTCAGCGCGCGTCATTTTGACGCGGCGCCGCGTCCTCTCCCTATGTAGAGAGGGCGCGCAGCTTCGCGTAACCACGTGCCCTCTCTCTCCATAGGGAGAGGGCGCGGCGCCGCGTCAAAGAGACGCGCGCTGACACGCTGCAACGGGTACGTGTGGTCAGGCCTTTAAAGGCCTCACCACACGTACGCGTTGCAGCGATCAGCGCGCGGCTTTTTGACGCGGCGCCGCGCCCCTCTACCCAGAGCCGTAAAGGGGATATAGGGAACCAGCGCTGGAGTTTTGGCGGTGCGGGCAGCGCCGCCCTGGTGGTCAAAGCGCGCACCTCTCGGGCTGCTCCCGCAGACGAGAGCGGCCACTGGTAGAGGCGGTGCGGGCGCGCATCGCCGAAACAAAACCAAATGGCGCTGGCGGTACTGTTGCGTATTCAAGTGCCACAATATGTAGAGATGAGCGAGGACGTATCCGTCTACATTTTTTTCCTTTTAAATCATATGAATAAAAACGGCGGTGGCGTTGCATCCAAGCGGACGGGCGAGCGGAGTATGGTCTGCTCTTGCTCTCCTGTCTAGTGGCGTCGGGCTGGTTTCTAAACCGAATTGTTCGTGTCTGCTAGATTTATACGATAGTCAAGACGGCCACCAGTCAAAACCAGGGCCGAACACCAGCATTTAACCGGCAGTTTGTCCAAAATAAAACTAGCATATTATGCAGCATGTGGCATATCTAAAAAAATTTTTTTTAATCTGACCATCACCACCACCAACCTCCTTCTGATGCCCCCGCGTTATCTTGAAGGATACGGCGGGCAAGTAGTCTACATTATTTTCAAACAGTTTCGTGTAGAAGGAAAGCTGCCTTGTCTACGAGATGTTTGCGGGGGGCACGCTCGCCCAAGCCGCTGAACTATAGCTGTTATAAGAAATACGCACGCGATGGATACTCGATGTTGTGATGCCTCCGTTTAACTTAATTTGTGCTACAGACATGAGTCTTGTTACGAATAAAGCAGCGGTTTACTCGAGGCTTAGCTTTCTGGAGTCAGCCGATGCGGAAAGCTTCTATCTGCATTGGATGCCGTGCCGAAGTGACACCGGAATTTATGCCTCGCTAGAGAATTGTCAAATGTCTTGGATTTTTACCTATGAAGGGAAGAAAAGTAAATTTAAGGGCTCGTTGTTTCTTTGTTAAACACAAGATTAATTAGAACTAACAGACATTGGAGTTTTACTTGTTTAATACGCCTAACCTAGTGTTTTAGTTTTTCTGCTTGATATGTGTCTCCTTAGAATAAAGGGGTTTGATCAACATCGATAATTGCATGGGTTTTACGTGCCAGACAAGGTATGCTTATGAGGAACGCCGTAGTGGGGGTACCAGGATCAATTTTGACCGCTTGGGTTCTTTAATGTGCACATAAATCTAGGCACACGCGTGTTCTTTGTATTTCGCCCCCCATCGAAATGCCACCGCCGTGGCCGGAAATCTATACCGCGGCCTCGAGTATAGCAGCGTGACACCATACGTGCTATACTACCACGGTGGTTTGCTTCATCAACGTCCGCGTGTACACATACCCCGCATTGGGAATACATACCACGCCAGTAAAAAAATTGACGGCGCTACTCCTTGTCTCTATTTTTCTTACTGCAGAAGTGGGCACCGGGATATCGACGCAGCTCGTACTTATCAATAGAGGCGTGCAGCCTGCACTAGCCTGACACGAGTCCCATCGAGCAGCCAGAAAATGTTGACGAGGGAATCGCAATCATGGCACCGCACTGTCTCTTCGACGCCATAAGCATATAGGCGCAGTCCGCTTTGCTGAGCTTCTCTCCGTTTTCCAGTGATTTGCAGTGAGAGTTACCTTCGGACAAAGTTCTTTTTTTTTTTTTTTTTTTAAGAACCACAGTGCAGTATTACTGGCGGAACGGCTGCTCGTGCTAAAATCAAGCAGGGGAACGGCGCACGCGCG
Organism: Rhipicephalus appendiculatus; assembly: GCA_030522465.1. Classification (NCBI taxonomy): domain Eukaryota; kingdom Metazoa; phylum Arthropoda; class Arachnida; order Ixodida; family Ixodidae; genus Rhipicephalus; species Rhipicephalus appendiculatus. Next base: position 5,203 of record JALIZH010021604.1, read on the forward strand.
TGCTCTAGCCGCGGTACACTGCGGCAGGCCGTCTGGGCGCGAGCGGCTGAGTTGTGTCGCGACTCGCCGCCAGGTGCCCTTTTTCGGCGCGCCACCTATCCAGCGCTGGTCTCCTATACGGCTCTGCTTATACCTATCGAGAGAGAGGGCGCGCAGCTTCGCGTAGCCACGTGCCCTCTCTCTCCATAGGGAGAGGGCGCGGCGCCGCGTCAAAAAGACGCGCGCTGACACGCTGCAACGCGTACGTGTGGTGAGGCCTCAATAGGTCGGCTTTCAGCCCTTTCATCTCCGCCCGTTCTTTGTGAGTAGCTTTCCAAGTAGTAGGGTAGCGTAAGCACTTCACACTGTATGCGTAAAAAAAAAAAAAAGAAAGAAAAAAAGGAAAGGAAAACGGAAAATACACTGCACACGTACGAGTCAGTCAAGAAACAAGCATGCTCTCCAGTTATGAATCTGTGTTGCCAATTTGATCTTGGCTTATTTTCCGGAGGCAGGAGAGTCTTCCAGGGTCCTCGTTGATACCGGCTACTGATGTTCTAAGTTTGAAAATAAAATATGCCTCACGCTGTTCGCGCTCGCGCGTGTTTCGGAAACCGGACTGTAAAAGAGTTACGCTGATATTTTCAAAGCTGTGGTTTGGCAGGCGTAGATGTCTGGACAAAGGTAGGTTCGGCAGTGAAGTGGCGTGATACCGGTGATTCATTGAACCGCAGCCGAAATGGCGTATCCGTTTGGCCTGCATATTCTTGCCCGCAGACGTTGCAATGTAGCATGTATATCGCGTTACTGGAGTCACAATTAAGGTTTTCAGTAATGCTGAATTTAAAATCCGAGAAGCTCGCTTTTGATTCACGTGTTGTGACCATGTGTGGACATACCTTGCAACGAACTTTTCCGCAGGGAGTTTGTTCTTGCTCTGACAAGAATGTCCTTGAGGTTTTTATTTCCCTGCGGTAAACCACGCGAGGTGGCTCCGCAAAAATGGAAGTGAATCGTTTGCTCTGCCTGATTATATTCAAATGGCGGGGAAAGTATGTTAACTCGTGGCACTGATGAGGCGTAAGTTATCACAAGGTTTGTTTGGGAAGTTGTTTTAGATGCTGTTTTTGGCTCCTTAATTACAGTGAAACCTCCGTGATACGATCACAGCTCATGCGAATTTCGGGTTGATACGAAATTTTTCTTTGGTCCCGGCCAAGGCCCATTGGCCTGCAATGTAATGGAATACGGTTGTTGCGAACCGATTTTCACCCCGCGACGTTTGATGGGAACGTACGCTGCTGCCCAGGCGCGAAGAGGTGCTGTCCGCGCTGTCGCGGAAGACGCGCCAAGCACGTGCGAGTGCGGGAACGCAAGCGCGGGCATGCGCGCCGCACCGCCAAATCGTCAGAATCGCGGTGTAAAATACGGTCAGAATAAACCTTCAGAGACACGTCACGGCCTCCGAAATTATGTGAGCGAATCTTTGAGGCTCCAATATTTCTCCGTGTGCCTTCGCGTTTTCATTACAGAGGGCACTGGCGTCATGCTTTTTTTTTCTCGCGCGTCGACGCGGGCTTCTGTCGTTGTAATGTGTTTACACGTGCCTGCCTGGTGCATCAGAGATCCTATGAAAAGGTGGACGAGGACCGAAAGAAGGTGAGGACGGGCTTGGCGAAGGAGTCAAGCCTCACAATGTCAACATGCGCGACTGTTGAGGGCGCACTTGAGCGGGCACGGCCGTAAATCTCCCAAAAAACATCCGCAACACCTCCGCGATTAACAAAATCATAACATAGGACCATGGTTCTGAAATTCTGTGGCCTTGATCTAGCGCGTCAAAGCACTTATTTTGTTACTTTCGCTGCAGTACTTCGGTGTCATGCGAAAAAGCATGCGAAAATTTGGACGGGGCTATTGCTCTCGCGGGTCACAACGCACCTGGTTCATTAATTAAACACGTGCGTACGGGCCGTATATTTATGAGTGGTGATTGCCGACATCTCAAAAGTTAACTGAGAATCATTCAGAGTTCTTCCTGACGTTGCTGCGGCCCTGAAAAACAATAAATGAAAATGTACGCCAGCTTTCTTTTGTAGCATGCTAATTTTCCATACTTTCTGGTGATACGAATTTCGGTTGATACGAATATTTTTGGTGGTCCCCGTGAGATTCGCATCATCGAGGTTTCACTGTATGTCATTCCGGTTCACGTTGCGAGCACGTAGTATACCGTCAATAATGTCTTTGGGATAATTTTGTTTTGATAGGGAGTGCTTTAGGTGTCCTGCGTGTCTGTCAAATTCCCGTATATATAGGTGCATATTCTTCGATACCGGTAGGCCTACCCGTTTTACAATGCCTTGGATGGCTGCTGTGGAAATGTAGGTACATCTGCCGGTCTGTAGGCTTTCTCTAAAGGTTTGTTGAGAGGCGTTCATTTTTCACCGAAACAGTGACGTCCAAGGAGTTAATGCTAGTTCGTTGAAATCCCCTATAAACCGGAGAAGGCTCCCCTCATCGTGGTTCCATATCCCTTTCCGACCCGAATTTTTTCCAGAGTAGAACAAAATTTTTTAATGTTCTTTTCTAGCTAAGAGGCCATTGAAAAGCATGCAAAAAATTAAAGGAGACTGTAAGTACAATGGTTTTCTCAGGAGAACCATGTCCAATACACTGGACACTAGGATTAATTTGTTGCACATATGGGTACACACATTCTGCTATCTTCCTTGAAAGAGTGTTGCTTTTGGCCCTATGAGAAGGTCAATCGTCTAAAACACAAAAACGGTTAGTTTTATCCCAATAAAAAGTTTCTCATGGTTAGCTGTCACGCATAGCGTTCAGCACCACGAAGCGGAAAAAAACCTAGGAGGGAGCGCGCCTAGCGTCCAGAAGTCAACCTCATCAGACGACGCTCCCTCCTCGTGCTCCATGCTCTTATTAGATTCCCAGCATGCCCTAGTTTCATTTTCTATGGTTGGGCTTCAAGATTGTCATGTGACACTGCCCCCTTTTTTTCTTTTTCCACTCCATGTTTAGCACGATGTGCTCCCATTGCATCCTGGTGTCCAGAATACTGGACATAAATACATTCTCGCATTGCCAGCAAACTTCTGATTACAAACGCTACCTTTTTGCAACAATGTATGAAGCAGACATCGGACAGCACGCACGATTTAAATTATCTGAATTACGCGAAGAGAGTTCCTAAAATAATTTTGTATACTTGACCACACTGTGCGCGCGCGTTTCCGCGTGGATTACGCCACTACTCTGAGGCGCCCATATCAGCAAATGGGGCTGAAGGAGGAACTGCATTTAAAAACGTGTTGCTGGACTCTTACAGAAGCTGCCAAGGTGGTTTCATTTCAGATTGTAGCTCTGCTTGCTTTTCTGTACCGCTTTTTTTATTATGTCCAGTTTACTGGTCGCTGGGTCGGAAAGGAATGTCGTCCAAGAATCTTTTGTAATACCAAGGTTCCAAGGCGCGCCCCTCAATAAATGGGAGTTCAAGTGATGCCATGAAGGTGCTCGCGAAGTTCGGGGCCGTTTTTGTGCCCACTGCAGTTCCACTGACCTGAAGGAAGTGCTTGCCATTGAACTCAAAATGGTTATAGTTTAGTACAAGTGCGAGAAGTGTATACAGTACCTCGCCACTTACATCGGTCGATGAATCAAATTTCTCATATTCAGAAACCATAGCCATTATTCCGTCGCGATGGCGTATGCTGGTGTACAGTGACAGTGTCCATGGTCACCAGAAAGCTACCACCTGGGATGTTGAGATTAGAAGTTTCGCGGATGACGTGGTTTGTGTCCTTTAGGTAAGAGGGAAAAAGTCGGGGGGTTGTCTTTTATCAGGGAGTTAATGAATTCTGATATATTTTCTGTTGATATACTGTTACTGGATTGCCTGCTTTGTGTATTTTAGGGAGTAAATAGAATTGACCGGGAACAGCATGGGCTGGTAACATCGCTTTTAGCATTTTACCGGTAATTATCTTGTCCCGGCGGAGATTATTTAGGGTTGCTTTTATCTTGCTTTCAGTTTCGATAGTCGGGCCCTTTGGAAGTTCTTTGTAGAAGTTTGTGACTGATAGACTGTAGAGCATCGGACGCGTTATTCGAAGGTCGCAGGTTCGGATCCTGCCGGTGGCAAGTTATCTTTTCGTCCACTTTCCTTTCTTCACATTTACATTACAATTACTTCTAATAGCTTCCCCTATACTTTCCTTGGCATCTTTGTCTGTTAGTTCTCATTAATACTGTGTTTAACAAAGCAAACGAGCCCTTAAAGGAGTTCTGACACAAAAATTTTCGCCCCGCGTTTTTTTGCTGCAATGTGTTGCTGGGGGGCCTGTTAGTCATAACACGGCACATCGTTTGCTGCAGCGCGCGACAGACAATTAATTACAAGCTCCTCATTACCGACACAGCCTCAGTTTCGGTTTGACGGAGCTCCAAAAACGACAAGCCGCCGGGTGCAACTATCACCACCTAGCGAGTGAAACTCTCGGTCGCGTGAGCACAGAACACTGACGCACTTCCGCGCGGTCTGCATCGTCTGCTTGCATTCGCTTGTTACACACGCTGCGTGATGTCGTCGCCGTTATCGTCCTCGCTGTCGTCGTCGGGCTCATCGTCGTCTGATGGCGACGATTTTCTTGCGGCGGGGATGGAAGGAATTTTCGACGTGGCGAATCACTTCAGGTTTGACCCGCTGGCGAGGAGTGCTTCGTCGGGAAGCGGCACCCTAGCAAAAATTCTGATAGAAAAACTGATAGGCCTATCAGGTGTACCAGTCTATAGGTGTATCAGTCTATGGGTGTACCAGTCTATGGGTCTACCAGTCTATAGGCGTACCATTCCACTGCATATAAGCCCGCAAGTGAATCGGTGCTTAGCCGACTGGCAGGTGGGCCACTGCGTTAGAGCAAGCAGGACAAAGATGAAC